>OLKM01005155.1:0-18223 GCA_900291075.1 Melanogrammus aeglefinus | reverse complement strand
AAACTCTCAACCCAAAAACCCTTCCTTTAAATCTCAGTGTTCAGATTCAGCGGGAGAGACAGGGGGTTTCACTGACACGGTCAACTCTCGACTAAAAAAAAAAAAAAAAAAAAAAGCGATAAACATGACATTTAGCACCGTTGCAACAAAGATTTCCAGCCTACTTCTCGGATTAGCTGTGTGATTCCATGCCAAAAAATTGTGAAGCACTGTGTAGTTTGTAGTTAAACCATTTTATGTTGAGATTTGGTTGACCTGCTCAGCTGACCTGTTAGTTGGGGGGCTCACTAGGTGGGACAATCAAAGGCTATACCTATGACGTGTTGCTTTCCTGGCCCATCGGGCTGTAAGTACAAGCAACGTCTCCAGGACAGCGAGAAGGAAGAGGCCCTGCACGTCCGAGATGTAAAGGGATGACGTTGTTCACTGATCGGAGCACGAACACCTGGTCCTCCAGGCGTCGGCGTTGTATACTCCTGATTAGACGAAGGGAACACGTTAGCCTCTTACAGAACGCTAATGGTAGAGTACTGACCTGAGAGCGAGGGAACACGTTATGCCCTTACAAGGAACCGGATGTATTACTCCGTGAAGCAAAGGAACACGTAGCGCCTTACAGAAATATATGTAGTTTATTCCTGCATAGGCGAGGGACAACATTCGCGAGGTCAAGCCCTTGTGCTAATGGTAGCATCTTATCAGAACCTACTGGACTCAAACCGGATATCTTTTAATACCAATAATAACTTTTACATTAAATCACAATAGTGAGGAAACATTACAAAATATGCAAGTGTCCCTCTCCTATGTATGCCATTGTAATACCTTAACATTCAGCCTCTCATTAACAGAAATTTGTCCATGTTTCTAACTATAACTCATCTCAACTAGGAAGTTCTATGTAACAACCCAGTGACGGGAGCCCGCTGCTCCATGAGACACGACGCAGGTCCCACCAGCGAGACCACACTGGACGACGGGCAGAACTCCCGTGATGGGGTGGCGGGGTCATGAACTGGGGCTTCATGGCTGGCCGGTTGACGACACCACAAGTTGAACCGACGACGTCTCCGGTCTACCCAAGCAACTTCTGCAGGAACAATGCATTAAATGGAATGAATTGGATGAAGCGAGATGCTAGATCCCTGTATTATCAAAGGAATTCATTTCACGCTTTAGCGGTGAGTTCAGTTCTTTGTGGAACAAAATGCTGTCGTAACCTTTCTTTTTTTTAATAGAAACAGCATTGTTTAAGCATACCTGCAAAAGATACAAAAACAGAAGCAGTGCAAGACGCACTCAAATGGAAGTTGTGTGAACGAGTGTCCTCTTAAGGAAGTCCTGTACATATTTTGTTGTTGTTTTTAATCTAGGCTTCAGACCTGGAGGAAGGAAGAGGCAGGATGCAGCATTACCTTCTGCTGTCTGGTGGAACTGTTTCTATAACAACATCTCCCAGCTTCCATTAACCATTGCTCAAATATACTGTATATTATCTCTTAGTACACTGGATAATACATCTAACTAATCCCAGCATTCAAGCTCTGAAACTGAACTGAATTGTGTGTAGCGCTCACTGCGAATCAGCTACGCAGCGGTTGGTGGAGAACACAGTCCTGAGCCGCTGACAAGATAACGAGATCAACAAGCAGCTTTTTCAAGGTCAGCCAAACGTGAATACAACACAGAGTCATGTTGTCATGTGGGAAGGCCTAAGTATTCCTGACATACCATTGTTATAATTATTATATATTGATATTAATATTTATATATAATGAAGGGACGAGAGGAAGCAGAGAGGGAGAGAAATAAAGAAGAGCTTCAAAGAGTATCCTAACTACAGGCGAGCTAGTGACATGGCAGAACGATATCATAATGTCAAATAACCTCTGTTGATTCAGTAACATCCTGGCTCACTAAATAAGACGCATGTACATGACAAACATAAATACATGCTTGTGAAGGCAAATCATATTAAATGAGGGTTCTCCTTTAATCTCCCCTCACCATTTATGGCTGTGGAACAGAAGCCATATAGCTGTGGTACGTTCATGATTACATTAAATTATTTGTTTGAAAAGACTCCTTTTGCTCTCTTTCTCCTGCCACTCACTCGTCCAAATATCACAGTTTCTTGAGAGCGGTCTGGAGCCATTGATGTTGTACTACACGACTTCTGGATACTGAAGCCTGGATCCTGCCTCACCCCTCCCCTTCCTTCACTCCTCCCTCCCTGCATCACCCTTCCCTAACGCCATACCTCTGTCTTCACTCCATCCTGCCTCACTCCTCTCCTATCTCCTTGCTGCATCTCCTCCCTGCTCACCCTCCCGTATGCCGCACCCTTCTGAGTTATTGTAAGAGTGCCGCGCCCGTCTCACTCCCTCATCCGGGTCTCAGGACTCCCTTCCCCTGCCCCCCGGGCCCACACAATCTCACCGGGGCGAGGTGGCGAACATTGTACTTGTCGCGCAGCTGGAACAGCTTCAGCGTGCTCAGACACGCGGCGGTTCTGCTTGCTCTGGAAACGAAGTCGGTGGAGCTGAGGACGCTTGGAGAACCCCTGTGCTCGCGCCGCTGCAGGCCAGCACCGTCGGTGGGTCGGGTTCGTACGCTTTCCACGCCCTGGACGGCGGGCACTGGAGAGGAAGGGGAAGCGTGGGGAGGAAAGAAGAAGCAGATGAAGAGATGAATCAGGGAGACGGGGTATGTTAAGATAGCAAAGACAGAGGATTGGGGAATGGTTGCTGATGAGCTTCAGTGTCCGGTGTGAGATAAGTCAGAAAAAAAGGTCATTAGTGATACCGTGCATTCAGCGCCCTTTTGTTTCACTCCAATTACAGAGTGAGCGGATGACCTGCCAGCTTTGTTTTCACTCCAATTACAGAGTTTGAGAGCGGATGACCTTCCCCTCTCAGCTCCCGGTGAGCTTCAGCGAGAGGCTGCGCTGTCTTTGGAAAAAAAAATCCTGGCTCAACCAGTCGAGCCACATTCTGAGTCAATCTGCCATCGCAGAGGCATTGGCAGAAAAGTCGTGTGGTGTGGTGGGTGTGGTTGGGTTGAACATGTTCAAGAATAACCGTTAAAGATACGGGTTGAAGGTTCATTGTTAGTGAACATTAGAACACAATCTCTATGTTTAACGTGAGATCTCCCTTGCCACTGCATGAGTCTCCTGAGAGTGCTCGTGATTGGCTGATTTAACCAGTACACACCCCTGATGACACAAGTCCGCAACCCGTGTCAGCCTCGACCAAGCCCGTAGTCCCAATTAGACAGGGCCAGGTGAGGCTGACTGAAAACAGCCGTTCCCACACACAGGTATCAACCGCCTTCTTTTTATGTATCGGTGAAAACATGAGATCCTCCAGAAGACCAACTGGACTCACATCCCAGCTTGCTGGTACACCTAGACGGGGTTTTGTGGAGGGAGGGGCCTCAACCTGCTGTACACCATGAGGGGCTGGTTGTTGTGCATCTGAGAGAGCCCCCGCGATAAAGGTTTGAACATCTTGCACAATTTATTGATGCTGGACCAAGGCCGGGGATTAGAATGACTGAAACGACCACTTACAGTGCATCCAGGCCACTCCAATAATAATAATACAATCCACATTTTACTTCAAAAGCGCCCTATTCATTCATCCCAAGGACATGCTACAGTACAGCTAAAAACTAACATGGTAATCAAATAGCATTAGACACCCAAACAGGACATAAACCAGGATTTCCACACAGAGCACAGTGCTGCTACGGTTTGGGACTACAGGAAGGTAGGACGGGGGGGGGGGGGGGGTGACTGAGCAGAGGGCGAGGCAGAATCTTGGAGCTGCTGCTGATCTTCCATTCGTCCTCATTCCTCTTCATTCAAGCTGCATTAAATACATGACATCACCTCCTCCCTTTCATAACAATGACCTGTATAAACTTTAGCATGAGGACTTTACATGAGGAGAGGGACCGAGTGACTCAATGAATTTAAAGTGCACACACTTGACGTCAGACCTCACTTGATTGCAAAGGTTTTAGACAATAATCGTAATGCATTATCAAAATTGGCACTTAGTATTTGGAACTTTTAACTGTGTACGTGTGTCCATCTTGCCCAGGTCTCTCTTGTGGAAATAGATTTTAATCTCAAAGCGATCACCCTGGTTAAATAAAAGATATTATAGTGTATAGCCAGCTAGCAAGTGTATAAGCCCTGGGAAGGGCAGGATTTTAGCCTGGCTAGGGCGCAGTGTATAGCCTAGGGGAGTGTATACGATCCTAGGGGCTAGGGGCAGGATTTAGCCCAGGCTAGGGCAAGATTTAGCCCAGGCTAAGGGCAGTTTATTTTACAAACCAATCTTTCCGCGTTGCTGCGTGTCTGCTAGCTGTTGGTATAGTTTACCGAGGCTGAGCCATTGCTCCAGCAATTCAGGTTTTTCTTGTTTTTGTTTTCAGTTTCTGTGGGCCATGAATCACCAAAGGTCCGATAGTCAAATCGAGAGATGGATAGAAAAATAAGCAGAAAATGAAAACTGAAAAGGCCTACTGCACACTGAACCCTCCCCTTCCATCCAGCGTTAGTTTTGATCTGGAAGGGGATTGCTTGAATCGGGCCGGGTGGGTGCGTTTGTTTTGTGGGCATCTTCCTTTCCCGCATCCAGGTCTGTAGATTTACCTCATACCATGACTGGGATTAGTCAAACTCGCTATTCCTGCATGTGGTAGGAAACTCAGAGGTGCAATGACTCACTTCTCTCCTACCAGAAGAAGGCTTCTGTGGAGACAAATACTTGCTCTGGCCACAGGAATTTCAGGGGGAATTTATCATTTACTCACAGCCTCACTCCCACTGTGCCATCATGTGTGTATGCTGGAATGCTCAGTCCTCTTATGCAGCCACAACACCTAGCCTCACAACATGAAATTGTATGGCTGGATGCAGGACCTCTTATATAGCCACACCTTAGCCTCACGATGCGTTTATGGCTGGATGCAAGTCCATCTTATAAACATTACATTGCGCTAATCAATTCTCCTAAATGCTTCTTAGTCTGGGAAACATCCAAATTTCATTTAGATCTTCAAGTGGTGTCATAGTCTAAAATGTATTGTAAATGCCTCTGGATTTACTTGGACAGACCTACAGACCCAATCCAGAGTCCCATCAGAGCGCGCAGCCATCTCGGTTGTTATATGAAAAGGCCTCAGCCGCACGCCTACGGCTGCACGTGTACATCAAACCGCCCATGTTAGATAAAGGGTGGGTGACGACTTTTAGATAAAGGGTGGTTATTGACACCACCCTTTATAACACTGTAAATAACCCCTGAGCTGGCAGATTTGACTGGTTTTCTGTAGGGCTGCACGGCATACGATACTTTTATTCACCCAACATCGAAGACATCTATAAGAAACGTTCCAACACCAAACACTAGGAATGCGTTTATTTCTTGGTACAAACTAAAGTAGTAGGCTGGGATTATTTGACTTCAAAATGTTACTTTTATGACCCTTTTACTGCTAAACACTGGGACTGGGTATTTTCCATGTCCTACTTCTCTGAATGTGTGCTGGAGAGCACTCTTCTTTGTCTTTTTCGAGCTTCTTGCAACAATAAACTAATTTTTCACGATGGATTTTTTTTTCGTTGTGACATAATTCCACATTACTATTGACCAGTTTCCAAAAACTAAAATTATATAAGTGATCTGGTTTCAAATAGGTAAAGTTAACTGACACAACAGATTACTATATACACCATGCAAATGCTTTAATAAAAATAGGAGCATCATTTATGACCATAAACATTAATGACATCAACTGTAAGTCGTAAACTTGATTCTGCTACAGCTCAACCGCAGGAGGAGGAAGCAGAATGATGAATCAGACTGAACACCAAGGACATCCGCATTCTCAGCAGACTGAAAAGACATCAGCCTCCTCACTGCTCAGCAGACTGAACACTAAGGACATCAGCCTCCTCACTGCTCAGCAGACTGAACACTAAGGACATCAGCCTCCTCACTGCTCAGCAGACTGAACACTAAGGACATCAGCCTCCTCAGTGCTCAACACTGTCCTGATGTTGGGAGTATTTTTCTGGGCTATCGTTTTAGTATGTAGATCAGTTGCTGTGGGTCAATAGAGGGCGCTCGGGCGCCGCCCCTCTGTGAGATATTCACTTGAATAATTCTGCAAACTAGGAATCAACTATTATAAATACGAAATAAATCAACAAAAACAGTGTTTATCCTCTTTAATTGTGTGATAGACCGTACTTGCCACTGCCAGCAACCATTTAAATGCGTCTGAGCGTCAATGACTTGGTCTATGCTAGTTATTGGTCATTCGAAATAAAGCCCTCCTCTAAGTGAGGGGCGCCGGCCACGTTGAAGTCAATGTAAACTCGCAAAGTTTTTGCTGTCTATCTATGGAGTTAGAATCATGCCAAAACCCCACACACACACAAAACGTGTTTTATTCAATCACAATGATCCACACACACAAAACTTGTTTTACTCACGCACAATGATTCACACACACACACACACACACTCAGAAACATATTTCTTCAAGTACAAACTAAAATCTTTCAAGTACAAACTAAAATCTTTCAAGTACAAAAAAAATTCCTTCAAGTACAAAACAATTCTACAAGTACGGAACTAAAAGTTGCGCGTACAAAACAATTCTACAAGTACAGAACTATAAGTTGCGCGTGGATCGGAATACATTTGTGCGTGGATCAGCAAGGCAGAAAATTAGTGCCAAAAATCACGTACTTGTGGAATTGTTTTGTACTTGAAAAATTTTAGTTTGTACTTGAAGAAATATGTTTCGGAGTGTGTGTGTGAATCATTGTGCTTGAGTAAAACACGTTTTGTGTGTGTGTGGATCATTGTGCGTGAGTAAAACACGTTTTGTGTGTGTGTGGGGTTTTGGCATGATTCTAACTCCATATCTATCAAGCAGAGACAGCTTTTCATTGGCGCAAGAAAATTCGCCCTCGGGTCGCACCAGTGTGCGCCCCAGGCCAATGGTATCACTTTTCTTGTTTGTTATCACCACATGATTGGACAATTCAGCGAATCAATCAAATAGGCTACATCCCTTAGCAGCATTCGCGCAACACAACAACATGTCTTTCGGCCTGTAGCATATAAACAAAATGAAGCAACTGTTCCATATTTCTAACTGCATTGGAAGTAGACATTGAGAGTCGCAAAAAATGGACGCTATAGGACAGTGATCATGATTTGTCTCAATGTCAGAATAACAACAATGGGTCAAATAGCAATGGCTGGTGGAATGGCCATAAAGTAGGTCTGTATATGCAGTGTAAGCTTGTCCAGGCCCTGCAAGTCAGGATGTAGGTTATGAATCTGAATGAATAGTAGGTAATAGGTAATGCAAATATACCGGAAAACAAAATCTACCCAATTCATGTATTTCTGACCCCCCGTCTATTACTGCGCCCTACGCAAACATTTACAGTCACCAGCCGCCAATGATGTAGATATTAAGGAATCCTATTGCAGCCATAGTTCTGGTATCTAGTTCTGCTAAAGCCAGTACTCTCATGTCTGTGAGTGGTGCAACTTGAGTGCCACAGAGCAACACCAAAGTCGTATTTGAACAGATATAGTGGAACACAATTATAGCAGGGGATTGGAATGGTTTGGAGAATCGGGGCACAGACGGTGAAGCTGAGGTCCAGTTAGGAATGGTGTTTTGTAGGCATGACAATCGCGTGTATAAACTATAAGCTTTCAAAAAGTGATGTTTAGCTCAGGTGTTACAAGGCCCACAGAGGAATGTGATAATGTGATGTGACTCTCTACTCCACAGTTGCATACATTCTTCTGTCGGGGAAAGGCTTACCAGAAGTAGGCCATCACCTGCTCTTGGATCAACACCCATGTTTCGCCGAAGTCATCCGATTTCCACAACTACAGCGGCAACAAGGTAAAAGGACAGGGAGGAAAGAGAGAGAGAGAAGACATACAGTAAAAGGGTGAGGGGTGCATGTTGGGAATCTAGGTCAGTGCCCATTTCTACTGTAGGTCTGCGTGTGACGCCTTGAGAGAGAGGGCTGTGGAGGAACACTGTTTGGAGAACCAGGCTGGCAGTGGACAGTGAATCAGTTATTCCAGCGACTACTCTATACATGGGATCGGGGTACAAGATACAACAAGTAACAAGAACACACTACTACTAATGACTGACTCCAACAAGAGATCTAAATGGAATGTACTTTTAGATACTGTTATATAGTGAAAAAAATCCAAGAATATCGTAATAGGACAAAAATATTTAGATAACTTATTTTTTAAGTGGGCCTTGCAGCCTTGCGTTGCAGAGAAGGGTTTGTGTGAAGCCTGCAGTAAACTTGAACAAAGAAATCTCTCAGCAGCCCTAGAAGTATATATTTAAGAAGCAACCGATGTACAAAAAGATGTGGAAAAATCTCTCAAAATCATGTGGTGTATTCATTATTTTTTTTGTGTCTAGCTGATGAAAACAGCAACCATTGGGATCTTTGCATCAGCGGTGATGAACGTCAAAATTATTAATTTATCAAAACTATTACGGGGGGGGGGGCCCAGCTGAGCAGCTTTTCTTGAGAGTGAGTGAGTGAGTAAGGGAATGTGTGTGAGTGTTTTATTCCTTTGGTATCCCCGTCCCCCCTGATCTCCAGAAGGTGTTCATTGTGCGCTGCCAGACGGGCTAACAGTCCAGCAGTGCAACCTGACCCCCAAAGCTTCTGAATACATGCAGATACGAGCTGGAGGGGAAAACTAAATATCTTCTTAACTCCAGCGTGACAATGCAGGACAGATGAGCAGGTCTCAAGCCTCACCACCCTCTTTCAAATATGCTGTGTGGCAACAACTTTTGACTCAGCGTTCAATGCGATGACGAGGGTAGGAAGACCGTAAAAAACGCGGTACGGTCTGCAGGCATTGCTTTGCCACGGTCGGCCCCTCGAGTGGAAACACTTCTAACATGATGTCTCATTGACACCGCTGTTAGCCGGCCACTTGTCAGCAAAACCCTCTCGTTAGCATAGCCCACTCGTTTCCAACAACACTTTGCGAAATTGAAAACGAACTGTACCTAGAGAGACGCCGTACCTAGCTCTGTCCACCGATAGTTGGACCTCAAGTAGCTCACTTGATTTTGCACTTTATGTTGAAGGCAGAGACCTACAGGTTGTCACAACTAGGAAGCCGAAGCACTGTAAATTGTTGCTTTTAATTTGAAACAATGCTTATGCTACTTTTAAGCCAGAGGCATATGGAATAAATGATGAAAGCCTGGAGGAAATTCTAGCGTCAAAAATGTTTCCATCAGAGATCAGTGAATAGACAGATGGACTCAATGTAAAGGTAATTCACGGAGGAGGGGGACTATAATCAGTAGGCATGCATTCTTTAATGCATCCATGTTTGAAAGAATAAACTACCTCGGTACAAAACTGAAATGGCTTTGTGTGTGTACAGTCCGTCAACTCAATGGTTTGTTATTATTTTATTGTGGTGTGAAAGCAATGAAAAATGGTAATGTTCAATTCAATGTAAAAGGAACTTTTATCAGGCATACTGCCATCTTTCTGAATGGAAAGTTTTATTTCTCAATAAATTAAAGAGTTAATTGGTAAATGGGTGATTATAAAAGATACCATAAACAGTTACCGTTAGCATACACAGTGTGTGGTGTTGGACGTGTGTGGCTGCTACCCGTTTGTTGGGCTGGGGGGCTGAGGTGTGTGTGCTTCTGCGTGGCGTTGGGTGTGTGTGCATGCTACCTGTTTGTTGGGGTGGAGGTTGTCGTAGGCCAGCACCAGGTGGGCCTGCTTGTTGTGCAGCAGCAGGTCGGTGGGCCTGAAGGGCAGGGGGAAGCCCTGCACCGTCTTGCAGAAGTCAAATGTGTTCCACAGGTACGAGTTGGTGACGTCTGCAAACAGGTACTGAAGGCCAGCAAGGGGAGAGCCATAGGGAGGAAAAACACAATGATAAGCACACTTTTTACATTTGCTTGTTTCTACTTGATCAGATTTCAGTCACTTGAGGGTCCAATGGCCGGTTCAGACTACACGATTTCAGCCCGATTTTGCCCCGATTCTTTCGTCGCAGACAAATTTGCGAATCGTACACGATTTTGACAGGTCGGCGACAAGACGAGGTCTTGTAATGTGTCATGTTTGCGATCTGCGATGTTTTCGTCTGCGACGTTCGAAAGCCCCATGACGAAAAGTTTGGCATGTCGGAATTTTCTGGGGAATCGCATGACTTAGCCAACATGAGGGAACCCCACCCCCAGTTGCGTGAGGGAACCCTACGAACAGCTGGAGCTCAGTGTTTACCACACTGACTTCACTGCACTACGCTGAGTACACAGTAACTCTACTACAAAAAATGAATGCGATCAAATAGCAAGAAGAAGAATACTAATGAAGAAAACGCGAGAGAAAATGGAACAACATAATGGAGACAAACTTTGGTTGAAATGCGGCCAGTATATTTGTATCGCTCGTCACTCGTAACGCAACTACTGGGGAGGAGTTGCTGCATTGAGCAGATATAAAAACACTACTGGAACCTTTTATGACAAAAATGTAAAAAACACATTTATGTCAGTTCTAAACCTTTGATTTTCAAAATATCTTGTAAACGTGAATGATACAAAATAAAGAGCATCGCACCCTCGAATCTTGTAGTGTGGGCCAGAGTCTTCCGACGAGACAACGCCCGATTCCTGGCTCTGTGATCGTATCGTGTGACATGTTAAATCGTGGAGGAATGTCTGAGAATCGTGTAGTCTGAAACCGGTCATAGGCCACTCTGGCAGTTGGTGGCACATTCTTTTGTTTAAATCTCCGTTGAGTAAAGAGGTTAATACGAGCCTACTAAATCAGCCCCAATTGCACATGCATCGGGTTAAGAATCAGGGTTTTAACAAGAGATCTTCCTGGAATTGGACTACTAAACTCCATTGCCATTTTTAAGCTACCAACCAACTCCTTTCATATTAATACCGCGCTGCAGCTGACACACATAGCAATGCACACACCTTCGTTTCTGATCCCTTACTCACATCAAATCACTCCTAAAGAGCAGCTAGACACTAGCATCAGCAGGTGGGTGGGACAGCACCAGGGTACACAGGTCACTGCAGTTTTCCTTTCCGGAATGCAGCTGGCAACTTCATCAGTTCAGCATGTAAGCATCAGAACCACCTGGAATGGTTTCCCATCATAACCCCTGTTCCCAACCAGTTCCGTGAGATGAAGGGCTGGGTCACACCTCGGGCCACAGGGGTCAGTGGTCAGCTCTGGGGCCTCAGAGCCATACGGTCATGCAGAGGACAACCAGAGATCACCCAGAGGTCACCCTGAAGACCTTGGGCCATACCGTTTGGAGCATGGTCTTCACATGTGGAGACCAGAAAAGGTGCAAGACTACCCGGTGCTCTGCCCATAACCAAGGCCTAGGAGTGGACATGGTTCATCTGTGTGGCAGCACAATGCTCCCAGCAAGTGAGGACGGGTCAATACAGAGAGAGTGTAATAGGATTAATAAAGAACATCTCCTTCTTTAATCCATAGGCTGACCTGAGGGCCAGCAGGTGAGCAAGAGCTTGGCTGGCCACTTACAATAGCACGACATGTCAGGGAGCTGCATCCCTCCCTGCTCTGAGCGTTGTTACACACTGCCTTCCTGTGATCATCACCAGCATTACCAAAGGCAATACAGCAGCGCAATGGCGCATTATTATTATTTTATCCGTTTACATTTGTTTTTCATTGAATTGGTTATTGGAACGGCCAGCACCTTAATGCAAGCAGGAGGAGGGGAGTGTGCGTGTGTGTGTGTGTACAAAGTGCAGCAGGACAGACGTGCCCCTTGTCAAGCAGAATGTCTCTCAACCCTCTTGTTGTCCGCTGGGTTGTGGTAGAACTGGGCGATGACCTGCTTGCGGTCCTCCTTGGCCCCAGACAGGCGGAAGCGTTCGAGACCAGCACAAAGCTGGTCCCGTAGTCGTAGGACACCACGTACACCTGGGCGGGACGAGGAGAGCAGGAAGAAGAGGGGAACGAGAAGACGACATGTCAAGGTTAGTCAGCAAACATGCTAGCAATACTAATTGTAAATTCAAAAGATCTAAAAAGGTCAAAAGATTGATGGATTAAAACCTGAAGAAATAGCGGGTTAACTGTGTGTGTGTGTTTGTGCGTGCATGCTCACAGAGCTGGTCTTGGAGCCCGTGGCCCCGGCGCTGTCCCTGGCCAGGGCCACAATCACGTTGCTCTTCTCGCCCGCCCAGTGCACCACCATCTGGTTGTGGGAGTCATTCAGGTTGGCCTGAAGGAAACACAGGACACTCTTCCTGAAGTAACATGTACGAGTGGGGCTGATGACGAGGGTGAGCCACACGGCGGTCCATGACAAAGCCATGCGGCGTGGTGAAACACACTGGATCCACGTAAAAGATGGTGCCTTCCCATCAGGTCCAGTGGAAATCCTAGACCAATCCAAGAGGAGCAAAAGATCTCCACCTATGCTTATATTTAAAAAAAAGGCTCACCTGCGGAAGTGCCATTTTCCAATCTCTGAAAACCACCTTTAGCTTTTATTCAACACAATTGCTTTTATAAATAATAATAATAATATCCATTGCCTTACCAGTTATCCAAGTATAAACTAATGTGCTCCAATCTCTTGTCTGTGCCTTTGAAATACTGAAGAATAATTAACTGTTGTCTACTGGGGCACACCGTAGACATGTCCCATTATCTCATGGTTCATGAAGACTCTGCAGGAATCCAGCAATCCCAGTTTGCTAGGTGTTGTGATCAGATATGGATGAAGAGGTTGATGGGTGAAAATACAGTGTTAAATGGAATGTTTCACACAGTACATAAGCAGCCTGTGCTTATGATGAAGTTGCTATGCTACCTAAACTATGTGGCCTGTCCATCACATTCCACAAGCAGAGAGTTAGGGTTAGGTTAGGGCCTTAGCGTAGCTTCAACAAGCAGGTGAAGGCAGCCCCTCTCAGTTGGGAAGCTAGTTAATGGGAAGCTTTAAGTAAAAACGGTGGGCCGCTGCAAATGTTACCAGCTAACTGGATGGGTCTTCAAGCGCAGGCGAGGCACAAGGGGATTTCTCTTTTTATGATCTAATATATATATCAGTCGTGCCATTGTGGGTGTTGATGATTAATACGAAGAGCGGACCACTTATCTTGTTGGCGAGTTTCACAACCAACAGATGCATCAGAACCAGTGGGTTGAAGTAAAGAGAAAGATTGTTTTTTTGTCTTGTGATACAAATTCATCATGATGTGCTTTTTCACACAGGGTGGGTCTTCTTGGCTACTTGGCAGGAACTCAGTTCTCCTGAGCGCGCACAAACACAGTCATGCCTGAGCAGACATCATGCCTACAGCCCTGGCCAAACATGGGAGAAGCTAGCATCCAAAGACCACCAGCTCCACGTCATCCATGCATTCATTTGTGTGTGAAGAAAGGCTTCTCTTAACAAATGTATCATGAATTTAGGATATATAATTATGCGCATGTTTGTTTAGATGTTCGCCCTCTTATACGCTTATGATGCTAGAGCGTTCAGAAGTATCTGGACCATAATTTGTGTTGCCCTTGAGAAATAAGATAAATATATATATGCTATGGATGCTTGATTATGGAAAAATCATGATCACGATTATTTTGGTCTATTGAAATCACGATTATTCAAACGATTATTTTTGAGTTTGAAAACATGATGCATTTATTCAGCATGTCCCTAAAATAATGTACAGATATGTATTCGGCTGTTTTTTTCAACAAAAAATAAATTGAAAACTCGATTATATCAGTTTTGTGATCGTTACGCGAAATCGAGATCGAAATTAGATTAATCAGCCAGCCCTAGTAAATTTAAAGCTGGATTTAACTGAATCCAGCTTTAAGTTGGTTAAATAAAATAAAGTAAATGTTTAAATTGAACAAATTGAAAAGATTGTCTTCATATTGTTTGCATGCAATGCATCACCTATGGAGTGTCACACTAAAAATGATCTTGAACACATTTGTAATGGAGTTTACATTTCTGTGTTCCATCTATACATTAAAGAGTTAACCGTCTGCCCCGAAATGACTTTAAAAAACAAGGGCGGTGTCCTACGTTGAGATTGTACAACAACACAAGCAATTGACAATCAGAAATGTTCAGATATGGAAGTAGTTCAGAGAGCTGCCTTAAACAGGAGTGTGAGTGTGTGTGTGTTAGTTGATGGCCAACTTTAAGCAGCCTTCACCTGGCCCAGGTTCAGACTGAAAGGCTCTTGGCTGCGGTGAGGCTCCCACAACTGTGGTGCATTGACCAATCAATGACCAATTTCAATGCACCCCATGGTAAACTGTCAAAGCAGGTGTTTTTTTTCTTTAAACACACTGAGAGCGCTTGGCTTGTATCAAGCAGATGACCGTGTTCTCAAACTTATGCGGTTGTCCAAAACGAATAGAGATCGTGTGTCTTCAACATTGAGCTGAGCTGAACAGAGACTGGACAGGGTGACCAGGATGCCTCAAAGCTGTGTTCTTTTAGCAGGGCTTGACCTACCGGGAGGGAGCAGGATAACTTGAGGTTGATTTGTGGAGTTTTCCGAATTCCACACTGACCTGTGGTGTGTGGGCAAAGGCCGACTGTGTGGTTTTTTCATTTCAAAAAAGATCTAAGATATTTAAAATCAAAAGAAACATCTGTGGATGGTTAAGTGCCATCTTATTCTTTTCCTATATTATTTGGGACTAGATCAGAAAGGATTAAGTCAGCGATGGAGCCATTTCTTTGACTACTGAACTGAATGGTTTTGTCGTACTAAATGGTGATAAATAAATATATAACTAGAGAGGTCACCGCATGCATTTTCTGAAGAAAATGCGTGTGTGGTTACATGAGCCAGCTTGCTGTTAGCGCAATATTCTGTGAGCATTCCAACTCTAGTATCACTAATTCGCGAGCTTGCCAAGCTTTAAGTCCCTGAGGTACTTTGAAGCGAACAATGGGGCTGAAGGTTTTTCTTAGATTTTGAGTTATAGCGCCCCTGTCGTCGAAATGGTTCTTTCCTTTTTTGAGACCTATGTGCGGTTTCTAAAAGTGTACCATTTCGACAACTGAATAATTCACCTTCAGAATGTTAAAGTCAGTGTTACAATCCCATTATAAAATAGCTTGATGAGCTCCTGAAACAGTGGTTATTTTAAGTCATTTTTTCCATGATCGGCGCAAATATTTTGCATTACCTGAGTGGGATGTCCTTGATGGGCTGCCAAAACTATAGATCTGAGGTACACTGAAGCGAAATTGTCATTTATTGAATAATGGCGACTCAGTTGCCTAGTTGTTCAAAATTAACAGAATTAAAAATGGAAATATCACAGATGCATAATTTAATCCACTACTATGGGAGGCTGACGCTAGCATGATAGCTCAAATTCAAGCTTTAGGAGTGCTCTGTGGGGTGGAACATTTCTTTCTGAGCAGATGGATCCCCTGTGTGGCTCTGGATGACCACAGAGGGGATCCATACGCTCATCTCCTTCTGAGCGGATCCCCTGTATGGCTCAGAATTACCAAACAGGTGATCCATCCACTCATCTTATTTTATCGTGATAGATATTAATATTGACTTATGGGCCAGTCTTTTTGCCAAGAGTGACACCTTAGCTCAACAGACCACTGTTCCATCCCAGGAAGGAACAAACATTGTTTGCCAATATGTGCAACCACGACTCAGCAAACGGTTTGAACAATAGGGAGATGTGTGTCTGACCACTAGGGTTTATATGGTACTTTTTTCTGGATCCTAAACAGTCCTTGTTTGGACCAGAGGGAATGGGAAACCTCTTTTTTTTACTATGTTTTTGGGTATAGGAAAAAAATTCATCACCTTTTTTACAAAGGAAATTTGCCTCTTTGAGCTAGCTTTTTTACAACAGAGGTATTTTAGAATCAAAACCTATGGGCTTGATGCAAGCAGGCAGAACAGCAGGCTGTCTCTGTGATTTTGGCAATGGGCTTTTTCGACACGGTGGCAGATGATGCATCGAAAGATTGGTCACTAGAAAGTTATTTATGGCTTCTGGATTTATCCTTTATTGGGTATGTGTTAGACTCTCATGCCAAATAATCTCCTATGGACTATGGCATTCGTTACTTATCTTTGGATTTCAAACTATAATTTGTTTTGTGCACTTGTTCAGTGTGTAAATGTTCACAGGGCAAGGATCGCACTGCAAATGCAAATGTTGGCAGTTATATTCTACTTCATAACAGAATAGGGTACCAGAAAATAGAAATCTCTGATAGGCCGCCTGGCTCGGACTTTCACTGCAAGAACAGACAAGGCTACTGCAATGCAGGCCTACTGAATAACTGCACATTTTTTACAGTTTTGTTTTAGTTTCAATACGGTTTGGCTCTTAGTATGAATGCAATTCATGATAAGAAATTAGTATGGCTACTAATCTCTAAATGAATACTGGAACTGGCAAGATCAGTTCCAAAGAGGTTGCATCACAGCAGTCAATTCTTGTTTAGTGTTTCTATTCTCAGTATATACATATCATTCATTACAATCGGGACAACCCCTTGATTATACCAAGTGACTTACTCTCTCTCGTTTAACAGACAGCTTCAGTTTTGGGGATGCTTTGCAGAAAGGTAAAGATTGGAGGAGAAATGACTCGAGGGAACCACAGAATAGGCTGGTTAACCACGGCGTTGAATGACAGATCCCTGATGGGAGGAGAGATAACAATCTGGGAAACGACCACTACCAGGGAAATGCATGCTTGGAACCAGAATGTGAACACGTGAGAGTAACGTCAAGCCCCCCCCCCCCCCCCCCCCCCCCGTGTAAACCCATGATGTCAACTAAACCATTTCTTATTTCTTTCTCCAAATTCAGCGGTGGTCAGAGATTCAGAGTTCTGCAGGAAATGCACGCATTTGTGTGTGGTGTGTGTGTGTGTGTGTATGTGCAGGCGCGTGTGTGTGTGTGTGTGTGTGTGTGTGTGTGTGTGTGTGTGTGTGTGTGTGTGTGTGTGTGTGTGTTACCTGTCCATACACCTTGGGCAGGGCCGACACGGCGGCCCCGCGGCGGTTCCTGATACGGGGTCCGGTCCCTGCGCCCCCCCCGTCCCCTCTGGCCGCACGCCGCGCGGTTTGTCGCAGTTTGGGAGCAGCAGCGCCCAGTCCGTCTGATAAATCCACGTCTGCGTTCACCGTTATAAATCCTCTGTCTTGTGGTAGCCTGTGTCGTTCCTCTTGGCGAAGACGCAGTGTGGATGCCCGTACCGCCACTGCAGACACGAAGAAGAGACACACGGTCCATCGGAGAGAGGAGCGCATCCCGCCGTCCTTCGCCGTCGCCATGTTTGTGTTCATGTTGCTGATGAGGTCACCGACAAGCGCGCCTGCGATTGGCCGCTGGGGATGAACACGCACGACACAGCCACCACCGACCGCACCACATCCATCAAACGATACAGGCTCCCCCACTATACCACTACGCCGCACACCTCCCACACACCCCCCGAATCTTACACTAGGCTATAAATCCACTTAACAAATTAAGTATGGTAGCCATGGAAATAATTTTTCTTTTTGTCCTTTCTGTTCTCTCCATTGCTTTATTCAATGTGCTGCCGTTCAAATATTCAAAATTATGATCTGATGTAAGAGGACCACACACTCGAACCAAAGCTATCCGCCTTACTGTAGGTTTTTACCAAACACTCTCAACAAAGCACTATGTATTCCTTCCTCACTCTCAGTGCACACAAGCAGATGTACAAAAGAATTTCAGTTAGTAAGAGGATTATTTTTATGAGCGTAGGTGATAATGGAGGCTTGCTGACATAGAAAACAATTGGCGGCTTTTCCCACTACAACCTTCCAGCACGACTCGCCTCGACCGCCTCGACTCGCCTCGTTCTTTTTGCGTTTCCACTAGGGAAAGTACCTGGTACCAGGTACTTATTTTAGTACCTGCTCTGGTGAGGTTCCAACGAGTCAAAGCCGGATACTAAATGTGACGTCGACACACTGCTGGCCGCTGATTGGTCGCGAGTGGTCGTCACTCGTCTCAATCTTCGGCTTCATACTGCTTGGTACCGCGGCTTCCAAGAACTTCTGTACTTTTTTCTGTTGTGTTTTGTCCT
>OLKM01005154.1:0-18223 GCA_900291075.1 Melanogrammus aeglefinus | reverse complement strand
GTTCCATTTCAAGGAATTCGAAAAATGGTATATCATGAAAAATAACGATCTGTCTTCTGAGAGAAATGAAGATGATTTAATTATTTAACCGTTAGTATTTACCGGTTAAAAGATCTTATCGGTGACCGGTTAACATGGACATCCCTTGTATCACGTGTATATATATTATATATATAATATATATATATATATATATATATAAATGTATATCAAACATTGTATGTTTTTGTGTTATCCCAGTTATGTTTTTCAATTTGTTTATCATTTAATATTGCTTTTAAATAGTTCCGGTCATTGAGCAATAACCTGGTGTTTTTTTACAACTCAGTCGCACTGTGAATTTGAAGGTAATGTCAGTTTTATAATAAAGATGGCGGCAATTACAAATGTTCTTTTTTTTTATCCGATTCATCAATTAATCGAAAAAATAATCGACCGATTAATCGATTATTGAAATAATCGTTAGTTGCAGCCCTAGTGCATAATTAACTGCAAAACAAGCAAATACGTTTCTGGCCTGCCTTGCCTGTTGCCTCTACCTGGTCTTTTGACTAAACTTAACTAACTCCTTTCTTCATTGCCTAAACCCAACCAAAGCACCGAGCAAAGAAATTTCTTTTTTTTCTCCCCCAGTCTGCTGTCAGCACGAGCGGCGGTGGCGGCTGCAGCAGGCTCGCGCCTGTGTGGGCTGTGTGAGCGCAGCGGGGAGGGAAAAAAAAGTGTATTTCTTTTACTCTATGAAGTGAGGACGAAAGCAAGTGGGACAGATCTGCCCAGTACCTGAGCAGCGCACGTTTCACAGACAAGCCACAACGCAGAGTGTAAACAACGTCACCTGGTTCAGCACCACCGGACAGGCTGAAGGGGCGGGGGTCGAAACAGGCTGTGTTTCGAGTGTGTGGGGGGGGGGGGTTGGAAACGCCGAAGAATATATGGGCCTTCCTCCGTTACATTACACAGCTAACGTTAGCTAAGTGAGAAAGATGCGTGAGAATACTTTAATTGTCCCCCGAATTGAAATTTGTCTTGGGCAAGTATGCAGCTGCTGCAAAATAGTGTTTTCTTTTTGTTTCAACAAAACTATTATCATGACAGATGCACGAACTGGCGAGTATCGTTCCTAACCTCTCATTAAGGTCTCATCACACGTGGGAGAATCGCTTCTTCTTCATCCCAAAACATGTCCAGTCAGTGACGTGACGCGCTGCGGCGTGAAGTGTAAGGCTAAAAGGTTACGAGACCTCGTATGCAGAAACACAACTTTTATTTTTTTTTTAGAAACACAACTCCTGATTGTCGGCTGCAACGGTTAATATAATTTATGATCTTTCTATGAATTAGATTTCCTTTTTTTTTCTTTTTTTTGTAAAATGCATGTTTTTACAAAAAATCCCAGGAAATAGTAACCGAGGTATTTATTATTTATTTTACCTCATAGCTAGTTACGGCCTTCCTTGAGTAGACTTAACTTAAAAGTCATACCAAAGAAACCCACATCAAATTAAAAGTTTTTTTTTCTATTCAGATGTTTGTATAAACTTTTCTTGCCCAGTCTCTAAAAAAACAAATAAATAAATGCATAAATAAAAAATATAAATGATCAAGTCTACTTCTGGCCTTTTTGTTTATACTTTAAGGTGAACCATGGAATAGAAAATATTCAAACTCAGAAAAGCTAAAATTAGATTAAGAAAATATTTGTCGCAAATAGCTTATAAACTGTTAATACAACATTACCAGGGGAGCATCAGCAAGTCTTGGGTGGTGACCAAAAATTTGAGTTTAGAAAGATTATTTGCCCACACCTGTGCCTTTAAGCACAAAATGAACAAACAATATTTGAAAGACAGTAATAGCAAAAACAAGAGAATTAAGAAACAATTCCAAAGGCACCTTGTGGACATCTGCTGTAAACTTGGCAGTGCGGCATGTATAAACAAATTTGCTTATAAATTCTTCACAACTAGAACTGCTAAAATTTCAAAACTCTACGTTTACAAAGGCAGTGTGTCTTCTTTGGCTATCTGTGCCGTGTTCCAATACCCGTACTTCCATGAGTATACTTAAAGGAAGTACACTTTCTGCACTATCCGTACTCACTTGAGTACACTAATTTTTCTGCTGCTGAGTGCTGTTCCAAATCGAGTACTCTGTGGTGCACTTACCGGAAATGACGATCCCGACAGCAGCTGCTCGTCACCCGCCAAAAACATCCCGCTTTGAAGTGTGGAAATAAAGTACCCGTTGTGTTAAACATCTTTTCAGTTGTGCAATATGGGTCCGTTAATGCAGCAAATGTGGAGAATGCGCCGACGTCGTAGACGTTACCTCCTCCTCCTGACGGAGACAGACAATGCTAGGGTAGGTGTTATTTAAACGTCATGTATGCTTTTTTTTGTCTACCAAACGTAGCCCATACACACAGAAAGCATTTAGACCTGTCATTTAAGTTATAGTGGGGGTTTACTCTTGTGATTTAAGTTATTAAAGTCGTAGTCATGATATTATATCAATGATCAAGTTTAGTCTACTATTTTTTCGAGTTGAGCGCTCAGCCTGGCTCCGCCTCTTCCGCTACGTAGCTAAGATGGCTGCCGTTGAGTACGAGGAGTGTCCTTCGATCCACACTTCACGCTTAGCCCGTTTTGAGTACGGCATCCGGGTCCTTGAAGTATACTTCTTTTTGCCGGATCTGAATTGGAACGTACTGTGTACTCAAATTTTGGCTAGTAAGTACGGCCAGTACGGGTATTGAAACACGGTACTGGTTCAAATCTAGCAACTTCAGGGTGCACTGTATAGCTTTAGAAAAGTAATTCAAACTCGAAAATCAGAATAAAAAATATTAATAAGACAATAAAAACTTGTTATTTGATCCATTTCCATAACAGAATACACATCCCATCCTCAGAAGAAAATAAAGTCCCTATAACACTGTTTCCAACTAGAAAGGTGGCTTTACTGAAGTAAAGCAGCCTGAAACTCTGAGTTCATTTATTTATGAAAATGTATCAATGAAGAACTTTATTTTCTGATAAAGAATTATTTCCCAGAACTATATAGTCCACATTTTAAAAAACAAAATGCCATAGTTGTATAAAACACTTAATTCAACCTGCATTTCAGTTAAAACTATAAAATTTACATTAACCAGTACGAGACAGTGTGTACTTTGTGCCATTTGGCTAAAACAAGTTGAGTAGAGCAGCAACTTTTAAACATCTATCAGGTTGAACAGTAGCCAACATGGACCTGACATATTCTCATTGTGGACTGTGCTCTAACAGAGTGAGCCATCAGAATCCACCACTCCTTATTGGATCTTGAGTTACACATACAACATCAGGTCATTTTTAAGAGTCTGCAGCTTGGGTGACAGTTTAGAGTCATCAAGACCAAGTAAGATTTTCTGTGTGAACTCAAAGGTGTTGTCAGTCCCTCGAGATAACTGAGATGTAGTGCATAGATCAGGCCGAATATTACCAGGAAGGCATCAGCAAGCCTGTGGAGGCTGAAAACCACATCACCCTCTAGGACGACAGAGATTCTCACTGGTGGTTAGTGAACTGGCTTGTTGCATCATCGCTGACAGTTGTAAGGAGGACCACTGATGCATCCCGCAGGTCTGGCTCATCCATGTCATCCTAAAAAATGAAAAGGAGATCATATAATCACATTTACTGAAACTAAGGCTGTGTCAATTTTGATTACAGTTGGAGGTCATATAATATACAAGAAAATACACAAGTCTGAAGACTCCTGTTCATTCTGTTGCGTTGTGCTCTCATTGCTGAGAAAGTGAGATGACTTTTATGTGTTCCACTGTCAGGCTAATGACTGCTACTTTTCTTTGCAGTTGATTTTTTTTGATGCCGTAATGGGCCCAAAATGACACTTCACACTTATGAACATCTTGCGGTTTGAAGTTGAAATACTGGTACATATACAGGAATTCTAGTGTGTTGGAAATGAAATGAAAAGATGAACTGGTTAATTTACAGTATAATAGGCATGATCAGTGGCGGCTGGTGGTGAAATTGATTGGGTGGGCTAACAAATAAGTTAAAGCCATAGAATAAAGTTTTTAAAAAAGTAACTGGTGTTCTAATGAACTCCCGCTCGATAGAGAGCATAGCCAGGGCGTTTAGTCTGTCCTGTCCCATTTTGTTTGTAGAAAAGACTTAATCCGTTTGAGTGTGCTGAAACACCTCTCTGACTCTGCTGATGTGACTGGAGTTGTGATGTTTATTTGTGTCAATTTCAAAGTTTCAGAAAAGGTGCTCTGAAGATTATTTTCAGTGAGCATCCTCAAAAGTGACATAGCGGACTTGGACGCTGCAAACTCCGCACTGCTGTACATCACCATCAGCTCACCATTCAGTTTCTCTTTGCAGATCATCGGGAAACTTTCACTTGCGATGTCCAGCTGCTTCTGGGGGAAACTGGTCTTGAACGTAGGGAACAGTTCAGGGTCAATAAGTTCAAAAGACTCCAAGTGTCGGGCTTTCTCAAAGCGAGCCTTTGATTGCTTGATCATTATGTCACAGCACTGTGCAGCCACTGAAACAGTGTTGCACCGCCGTGTCCGGCGCGGTGCTTCGGCAGCAGCTGTGTCTGCATCTGGATTTGACTGTGTGCCCTCGCTGGCGATCTTGTCCTTCACTTATGTTAGTTATGGAGCGGGAAAAATTCTCCAGGGCCTGTCTAGTTTTGAGTGGATCTGTGTTTCGTTTCTGAAGAATGCTGTACAGGATATCAACGTGCAGAAAGCCGAGTGAAAAAACGACAAAAAAAAAAGGAAGTTGACATCCTCTAGCAATGCGCACAGGCCGTGGGCTTGCTGGATTGACACACTGTCCCAAGACTGATCATTCCGGATTTTTTCAAAGCACTTTTTCAAGGTGTCCTGATGATCAAACACTGTGTGCACGGTGCGACTTTTAAAGTTCCACCGTGTCTGTCCTGCCGCTGGGATCCTCGCGCCACACATTCATCCAGGACCATGGTTCTCTTGGGTGACTTGGAGAAAAACGTCGCAAAAGCAGAGATGTTGGCAAAAAATAATCTGATGGGTGTGAGAGAGGAGCAGGCCTGCTGCATAATCAAATTTAATTGATGAGCATAGCAATGCACAAAATGAGCATAAGGGAACGTCTCCTTCAACCTGGCCTGCAAGCCAGATGATGCTCCGCTCATCACGGCTGCTCCATCGTAGGTCTGCGCAATCAGTTTGTTTTTGTGTGGCTGGAGCTTTTCTTTTAAGAGTGTTTCAAGTCCCGCTGCAGTCCTGTCCACTAACGGGGAAAAACCAAGAAATCGCTCCACAACGGAGCCTCCTGTAATGTACCGAAGCACATGACACACTGGCTGATACACACCACATCCGTGGTCTCGTCGGCCTGGACAGCCACAAATGGTGACTGTGATATTTCCTCAGCCACTTTTTGTTCGTACACAGAAAACATACAGTCAAGCAACTCATTTTGACTTGTCTTGGACGTGTACTTGGCAACCTGCGTGTTTGACAAGTGATCAGCTAACTGGCTGTCTAAAAAAGAAAACTGGTCAACCAGGTCCAGAAATACGCCGCGCTGGACTGAAGATGCAGATTCGTCTGATCTCCGCAGAGACAGCTCATGTCCCCCACAAAATTTTATGCAGTCCACAATCCTGGACAGTGAATGTCTGTTTTTTCTGACCAGCTCGTTATGTCTCTGCACAGCAATACGATGGCCCTCATCCAGTTGACAGGCAATGTTAACTTTTCCCAGCATGGATAGTTTAACGCTGTTGCCGATGTGACTTGTGCTGCATTCATGTTTCCTCGTTTTGTCAGACAAATGTTTTTATTCCACAATTCCTTGCTGGGTCCAAACCGTGTCTCCCCCAAAAAGCAAACATGGGAAACAGAAAAGTGACTTCTTAGCTACACTTGCTGTTAGCCAGTCTTTTTTTTCAAACCAAGTTACACAAAACTTACGGTTTTGTCGTTTATCAGTTTGTGTGATGTTAATATCATTTGGACGATGTGGCCCCAGTCTCTTAATTTCCAATTTTTCCCCAAAAGACATTGAAGAAACTGATTTTTTAGAAGATGATCCACCTCATTAATGTTAGCACCCGCCATTTTCTTCTTTTTCTTCTTGTTATTATTATTATTTTCATCTTCTTCTTCGTCTTTTTCATTCTTCTTCCCTCCCATCTTGTCATTGGTCAGAAAACTGCGGTGTTGGGCTCAATGAAATTAGCCCCAATGACAAGTGAATCACGGGGGCGTGAAACGACACCTGTCAATCATTGACCCTGCGTCAGCCCGCTGCTGATTGGTCAGAACCGATTGGTAGGGATGGGAATCGAGAACCGGTTCTTCCTCAGAACCGGTGCCCAGTGTATCGATTCCTCGGTATCATTAGCATGCCTGCTTAACAAATCCGCTTATCGGTTCCGCTCGTTGCAAATGCTTGATGATGTAACACACGTGCTGCGTTGTTTTGGTTCAGAGCGCAGCAAACATGGCGACGCGGCAGAAGCGCTCTAAAGTCTGGTTACATTTCTCGCGAAAAGACGACAAGACTGTCACTTGCAACACCTGTAAATGTTTAATTTCATCAAAGGGGCGAACTACCTCAAATATGGATAAACATTTGGCCACTGTCGCGTTTTTGATACTTCTTAGTTAATGTGAGCGCCATTTCATTGTGTAGACGTTTACTTGTAAGAAGACTTTGTTGTATTTTTTATGTCAGTTGAATTTTGTTTCAAGTTGAATGCAGATGAGCAATGTTAATATTCCAAAAGGCATAAGCTCTTCCTTGACTGTTTTTAGTTTTTATGGCACATAATGGCAGTTGGGCTTAAAAGGTCAAACATTTATTTTTTTTGTCTGGACCAATTAATGTGAAAATCAGACATTAAAGAGAGTCAATGCAAACAAAGAAAGTTGTACTTATTCCCTCACCAATGAAAATCGATAAGATAATCGATAAGGAATCGGATCGATAAGCAATATCGATAATGGAATCGGAATCGTTAAATTCTTATCAATTCCCATCCATACCGATCGGCCTGCGGGCTGAAGGAAAGTAGCCCAAACGGACAGTGAATGGCGAGGGCGGGACATGGCACCTGTCAATCATCCACAGTCGGAAAATGAATGAGAGCAGACTCGGTGAGCTCGGGCTGAAAAAAAAATTAGCCTCTTTAGAGATATCCAGTGTTTTTCTTTTAACTACTTGGTGCTGTTGTCACACAAACTAATTTTTAAACTTATAACAATCTTTTGTATGTTATTTAGACATGTAAATCTCATCATCTCATCTTTATTGCATAACGTAGGGAGGGCTTAGCCCCACTAGCCTATTGATACCAGCCGTCCCTGGGCATGATATCTCTTTAATTGGACTTACCACACATGTTCTGAAAAATCCAGAGACTTCCTCACGTAGATACAAAGGAAGGGCATGGAGAACAGTGGTACGCCTTGTGTGGACATCATGTAATTCCTAAGAAGATTAAAATTGTGTTGTGACAAGTTAACAATTCAAACCCAATGCCAAACAGTCCCAACTAATTATTAGTTAATTAAATTCCAGTATCTGCACATAAATCCATTAATAATCTGCTGACTCATCTGGTGCAATTACGGAATTTAAAAGCTTATTTGAAGCATTAAACTCCCAACATTACACTAAGACTCTACCTCTGAAATGTACTGTATAATCACCTGTGTATCATGGACTTTGAAAATGTCTGCCAAAGCATCTGCCTTCTTTCCAGTTTTGGAGGCTTTCTGCCTAAATAAGGCCATCAAACGAGGAGTGTGGCGATCAAGCTCCGCGTAGAAAGTGTTGGGTAGGTTCTGGTTAGTTATCCGTTGGAACTCCGCATACACCTGCATTGTAGAAAGGACAGTAACAGCAATTATTTATTTTATGATGAATGAAATTAGGCAACATTACAGACAATGTCATCAATGACATACAGTAGCAAAGATAAAAACTGAAAAATAACCTACAAAATGAATTTATTTATTAAATTTATTTAGCAAAGATAAAAACAGAGAAAAGAGTTGACCCATATAACCTCAGACTGCATATGAAGAGCAGGCCAGAGGTCCATTAGCTCTTTCACCGCAGGACTCGTCATCACAATGGTCTGGCGTCGCAAAGCAAACGTGTTCTGCATCATTTTACTAATAAGGGGTAGGTTTCTCTCGGTCTACTTTACTTCCTCAACAATAGCCTGCCTCAAAAGGTCAAGACTGACTGTGAAGGGTTCTCAGGGTTTTTTCGGATCCTTTTCCCAGCATTTTCAGCGACCTCCTGACATCCGGCTCTTCTCATCTTGGTCCTGTAATTGCCCATTTTAAACTTGATGCTGTTCTTCCAGCCATTCCATCCATTGTCAGATCCTGCTTCTTTTAAACAGGGGTGTTTCCTTACAAGAGCTTCAGCCACCATTGCTACCTCTTTATCACTGGGGTATGCCTTAAAACCATATATGGTGGATGCCAGTTTGTCTAAAATATTGGGCTTCTGGTCCCTTGACAACTGAAGAGGTCTTTCATTCTTTTCAAATTCAGCATTCCCATCTCTAATGGCGCATTTCCACTAGCACGGCTCGGCTCGGTACGGCTCGGCTCGGCGCGCTATTTGCGTGTTTCCACTAGCACGCAGTACCTGCAACCGGGTACATTTTTTGGTTATCACCTCAGCCCTGGTTCCAAGCGAGGCCGAAGCGTTACTAAAACGTGACGTCAGCCGACTGCCTTCCACTGATTGGCCGATGAGTGTCGTCACTGGAAGCGTCATAACCGCGCGACGACCGCCTAGAATGTAAATAAAAACAAGACGCGAGACAAGACACCACTTTTTACTGCTTTTTGACTTGGAACGAGATGGCTTCTCAGAAAAAATCCACTCCTTGGTCGGTGGAGGAGGTCCAGACGTTCCTGACTCTGGGTTGCCGAAGAACGGATTCAGAGGGAGCTCGACGGCACCACGCGTTGTTGTTGTTCTGGTCTTCCGGATTTGTACGTTGCTCGGCGCCGTGTAAATGACGTCACAGCGGTTTCGTGCAGCCGTGTAATGATGACCCCGCCCACGTCGAGGAGGCACCAGTTGTAATGGAAACACAACCAAACCGAGCCGAGCCGTGCCGAGCCATATCGAGCCGAGCCGTGCTAGTGGAAATGCGCCATAAGTGTCAGCTCAACGTCAAACGCAAATGTGGGAATTTGAAAAGGACCTGGAGGCCATCTGCTCAGACGTTCTGGGGATGACACATCTGAAAGGGTATCAGTTGATGCAAGAGAACTGGAATCCCGTGTAAGTGAAATATGAACACAGGCTTTTTGTGGTAACTCCTCGATGTCAACAAGGCAAGTGAGTTTTCCATGGAAGTCTGGATCTTCGTATTGCAAACTGAAGTCACAGTGCAGTTCCAGTTGTCCTTTTAAAATCTCAATCAGTGCATCAACAGAGGCTGGATGGGAGCTGAGTTTTAATTTTCTTACACGGTCTGCCTTGATGACACGAAAGATCATGTTTTGTGGGGCTTCAACTGCCATCACTTTAATAAAAGAAGAGATTCTAAGGTTAAAAACACATCAGCACACAGACATTTTTTTGCACAGACAGTGCATTTAAGTCTTACTAATTGTTTATAATCATTAATGAGAACCTCCAATGTGTTCAGCATTCATAATGCTTTATACCTCCATGCCAAAGTGACTGTGTTTGAAAGAAAAATCTGAGACCTGGCTTCAGTACATGATGTCACAGTACATTATGTCTACCATGACATTGGCCAGTTATATTTGTGCTTTTAATGCATTATAGACATGTTCTTTAGAATATGTTACCAAAGAGTGCAATTCCAAAATGCAGGTAATGTATGTTGATGTAGCTATATAATGATTGGTCATACTGAGCACATTTTCCAATAAATGAACAATTAATGATTTATGAAGAATTACTCACCACAGAGTGGTCTTAATTTTGTCCCACTTGTATGAACTTCTTGGGAGCTACAGCAGCAAGCCATCAATCTTGTATGCAGAGAGTGGGGTTGTATCATTGAAGTCAGACTGCAGGTGGATAGACTGGCTTCCCTGTGTGGCTGACAGCTCATAGGATCGAAGATGCTCTATATACCAGGAGTCATAATCACAACAGAGAAAAGAAACCATGTGATTCACAAGGTAGATCTGTGTTAGTCTGCAAAATTTTGACAGTCCCCCACTGTTTCCAACTGACACAAACATGCCACTAGTATAGGTCTGTGCCCATCAATGGCCACCTTTGATGTACAATAGACAGTGTCACTAGTTGTTTGTCCTCTAATGTGAGCCTGAGCTACGTCTGGTAGAGCTGAAACCAGAACAGAGTCAACCCTGGATGTTTGTGTTTTTGGTTTGAAAAATGATGGTGAACCAAGGTGAAATGCCATCATGTTTTGGTGTCTGATTGTCAGTGTCTTCAAGATATTTTTTAGGTTTTGAGCATCATGCACCACTCTCTTAAAGAAACAATGTTTACCTTCAAATCTCATGGTCCAAACATGCACCAGGGGCCCGAAGCACTTAACTAAGGTGGGATAGTGCTCCACATAGTGATGCTTAGGACGAAGCCTCAACTCAAGGGAAACCCTCTTTTATCTGTCTGTGGTCACTGATTTTGCAAACAAAATAGTCCAATGTTTCATCAGAAAATGATGGGCACAATGCTAATTCCACCAACTCTTTCAACTCTTTCATCAAAACCTCCCATGCAACATTACCCTCTGGTACTTTACTGCCTACAAGTAACGGAAGTAGTCTTAACAGCGTAGCATTTTCATGCCCGTTGCCTCCTATTGTTCCCCGGGTCATGAATGTTTTGGGAACTGGATGAGGTTTATTTACTTTATCAGTGTGCTGATATGGGAATGATGTGATCCTTTGGTTTAAATACTCTAAAGTGAAGTACTTAAGCCGAATCATTTCTCTATTGCAAAGTGCCAGTTCAACTGGAACGATTCCTTCCAAAAGATCGTGTAGTAGATCTGGAGGAAAACCTGTGATAGGGTGGAAGTGCTCAAGTGACTCACGCAAGACACAATCACCTTTAACCCCAAATTGGCTCCTTGAACTCTCATCTTGGAGGACATTTTGTACATGAATGTCATGACTCGCTTTGGTTCTCTGTAGTGCTGGGCGGTATTCCGGTTCATACCGAATACCGGTGTTTTTTTTTTTTTTATGATATGAATTTTTTCATATCCGCAATACCGGTGAGCGTGTAGCGTAGGAACGTTTGGGAACACAGAGCGGCGGAACGTTGCGCCGCCGGACATTGTTTGAGAGGGGGCTGTTTAGCAGCTGCACCAAACAAGCAGCATGTGCGAGCACAGCCTGTGTTGAGCGTACGGACGTCATTCAGCGGTGAAAAAATGGATAAACACGGCGAAAGTTCTGAAACTGAAGTTTCAGAACAAGCAAGCAATGAAACAGAAGAACTTGTGCCGAAAAGAGGAGCCGTGTCTGTTGTTTGGAGATTCTTCGGCTTTAAAAAAATCCGACGTCGAAGCATCATCTTGAATCAAAGTCCATTTGGATGCAAGTTGCCTTAGTGGAAGTTTAGTTGTTTAAGAAGTCTTAAAGTTAAACATTTATATTTTTAATACTTGAATACTACCTGGTTGGACTTGAAGCAATATATCAATGCAAGTTGCACACCTTTTCTATTTATTTGTTTCAATATTATTTATGGATGTTGCCTTAATTAATGTTCAGTGGATAAAGAAGTCTTCATTTTGCAGTTACAGGAGACATATTGTTTACATTGTGTAGCCGGTTGGTTTACAAAAGATGTTTTTTCAAGTTGCAAAACTTGCACAATAAAGGGTTCTGTATTTTGACGGCAACAGTCATGCATTCTGATTCCTTCACATCATTAATACTAGCGTGGACATTAATGTATTTCTTACAATATTCACTCCTCATGACAGTAAATATGTTCATTCCAAGCCAATTTACCGCAGTAATTATTCTCTAAAATTATTAGGAAAATTAGGTTAACACCCAGTTGTGCTTGAAAAGAAAAATACCGTCACATACCGTGAAACCGATATAATTTTGAAAAATACCGTGATATACATTTTTGGTCATACCGCCCAGCACTAGTTCTCTGCAAATTCCTCCTTTTTTACCTCAGTTGTTTGAAACTGTTCACTTGTGGCCATGCAGAATCTGCAAACATAACCTGCTCTGAATGACTCCAAAATGCCACCTAACCCATGTGCAGCCAGATTGTCAGCAGAAACACAGAAGATGGTGCCTTTCACATTCTGACCAACAGATTCAATGAAAACACCATCCTGTTCAAGTCTGTGAATATCACGAACCAGTGGAGCAAGTACAGCTGCATATCCATATTTCTTGAGGTCTGTCACTTTAGCTAGCATGGCCAACTGTATAGTGTGCATTGCTGATCTATACTTGGGCGGCACATTTGCTAGGACCCAGTATACAGCACAAAGTTTGTGAACTTTACGTGATGTGCCGAGAGGGTTAGCGATTTCAAGATCGTCAATGTATAGCTGTATTGCTAGGTGTAGATCTTCTGTTGAGAGCAATTCATTTTCCTGGAAATGAGAGCCATCACGATATGACACATGATAACCAGGCTCAGTGTATGGTTCTGTGTTTTTAAACAGCTCCTGAATCATTTGAAGGATTGGAACATACATCATGGTATGACCAGGTGCTTCTAAATGGTACTCTACTGGCATTACCAATGGATAGTTGCGCTCTATAAATGTCTTTCTTCGCTTACAAGAGGACAACTCTGCACCTTTGGAGGTAGCCCTAAAAACAACATTAGAGTCCATGACAGCACTGACAACTTCATCGAGTGTGGAATCTGTTATATTGTAACCATGTCTCTGCAATACATCGTTAATCGCATCCTTGATCAGTGGCTGAGATAAAGAGAAGATCTGATTCAAGTGATCAACTATTTCTTGTGTAGCTGTGTTTGACACATGAAGGATAGTTTGCATCTTTAGAAATAAAGATGCTGCATTAAGTCTGAGCTGATCTTTTAGCTTTGAAGTATCATCCTGCATTTCTGTGCTCTGAACTGGACACTCTTCATCCAAATCAATAGTGACATTAGAGCTGGTGGCTTGGAGATTCTGAGTGCTCATAGACAATGTCACTACCAAAGTCTGACGCAAGACTCGCTTGATGCACTCTACTTTTATGAGTGTTAAAGGAAGAGTATACATTTGTGCTATAGTTGCAACCTTTGTATGGACATATCACTGTCTCATGCTTTTTTAAGTGTGTTCTTATGTGACTGAGGAGTACAGACTCAGAAAAAGGTTGCTGAAATGTGCATAAAGGACACTTGAAAGTCACAAGTTCCTGAATCTCCTTTGCACTGCTGTTATGTTCTTGTGTATGATATCTTGACAGATGAGTACTCAGTGCACTAAGTGTCTGAAATGTGCACATACAATCATCATGGAGGCATGGGAGTGGGCTAGTTTGAAAAGTGGCTGTGCTGCAGTCTACAGTGTTTAAATAAATATGTTCTAGTTGTAAAAAAAAAGCTGAACACAACTTACAAGTTGTGTTCAAGTCATATTTGTCGCAGCAACCTGAAAACACACAAAATTTTTATTTTATTTTACAGGACACCTGTCATGAAATTTAAACCTCCATCAGAACTATCAGAAACGGCAGTCATATTCTTCATAAGAGTACAACAATACACCAACATTGAATAAAACAAAGTAAATGTTTAAGATGCCTGATAGACTATTCAAAACATTTCATTACACAAATAAGTCAAAGCTAGGTAAAGTTGGGCTGGTAGCACTCATAAATTCTTATCCTAGCAATAACAACAACAACAACAACAACAACAAAAATCACACACATAAAAAAATCAGAATGAATGAATGACTTTCAGCTAGTCTAAGGCAGTGGTTCTCAAAGTGGGGGTCCGTGACGTGTTGCCAGTGGGTCCGTGAAAAAGTTTTTTACAATTTAATAAACAAAACACTACAGCAGCGCAGATTAACTGTGTGTTCACACCAAACGCGACGGCGCGACACGTTTCAATACAAAGTCAACGTAGAGACGCGAATCGGGCGAAATTTCTCGCTAGACAAACCGACGGCAAGATTTGATTGACAGCGGGACATTTCTCTCTTCCACGGGCGAGCGCGTTCACGTGGATTGCAGCGCGACAAATCCGCTGAAGTTGAAATATTTGAACTTTGCCGCGACATTCGCGTGGCAACAGCCAATCAGCGTTCACTCCCTGTGGGTAACGTGGGTGAAAACGTAAAACAGCCAATCAGCGTTTACTCCCTGTGGGTAACGTGGGTGAAGTAACGTAAAACAGCCAATCAGCGCTCAACCGGCCAGGCCAACCATTCCCTGCACTCCGCAGTGAACTTCATCTCGGAGGAGAAAGTGATTGCTGCCGTTTGTGACTCCCGGAGATTTATATATAATATTAAATGATATTATATATATATATAATAGATAAATATCTATATTATAATATATATACGATATAAATAATATCAGGGCACAAAGCTGTGTACGCCAACCCTTCCCTGCAATCCGCAGTGAACCGTAGCTTGGTGGAGAAAGTGATTGTTGCCGTTTGTGACTCCCGGAGCTCTATATATAATGTTATATATAGGCCTTATTTATAAATATCTATAGAATATAATATATACGATATAAATAATATCACGGCACAAAGCTGTGTGCGCCAACCCTTCCCTGCACTCCGCAGCTTGGAGGAGAACGTGATTGTTGTCGTTTGTGACTCCCGGAGCAATGTATACGATCTATATAATATCACAGCACAAAGCTGTGTGTGTGCCCCCGGATGATGTTATGAACCCGTCTTTTGGTGTGAACAGTATAAAGCAGATCTCTGATATTTAGCTACAGTAATCAGTAATTTCAATGAATTCTAAATAGAATCCCACCACTATTCATTAATGTGAGTGAAACACAGTTACACAGTAGGCCCACATTTGACAAAAACTGTTCCTAGGCCCTACTATACTTTTGCATCAAAATGCCTATTTTAAACAATTGTGGTAACTGTAATTTGTGGTGCGATTATGGGGGGGTCCTCAGAAAATTTTGTACTCCATTAGGGGTCCCCGGACCAAAAAAGTTTGAGAACCCCTGGTCTAAGGCACGTGGAGTTAGCTTCTGCTTTCAGAAGCTAACTCCATACTAGCTTGCTAACCTAACGGTTAACCGTTTTACATTGCAAACGTGACTCACTTCGTCCGTTTTAAAAACATGTTCAACCTCCAGAAACAAACATTCAAGAAAGTTTTATGTTGACTACTTACATTCACAACTCAGTGTTACCGTGCTCCAGTCGGTTAGTCTCCCGCTCTTCTCCTCCTGGGCTCCGGTGACGGTCAGAGGAAGTGCACGCAAATACTAAAAAATAAAATATGTGAGCGCTTCCGGTGGAAGACAGTTTTTTTCCCCTTGTTAAATTTTTTTTAATTTATTTATAGCCAACCTTGTAACATGCAAACTAATAACAATGAATTATTTATAAACGTATTTAATAACGTGTGTGTGATAATTTATTCAAATCTATCTGATGCAATTGATTTATTTCTTAATTTGTTCTTGATTTTATTCATTTATTTGTTCTTTCAAAATAAGACATAAATTCATGTTTAATCCATGTAGTTTTAATTTAAGTAACACTGAGTTGATAATTTTAAGTAGCAGTTGCATAAAAATGCAAAAAGTTCTGATTAATCAAAGATTTCAAGTTTGATAAACTCAAAAATAAGCAAATTGCTACTGTCACTCAATTTTTTTAAGTAACAACAACTTTTAGCAAGATTTTGAGTTCACACTACTCATTCCAATTAATTATTTTGAGCATTCGGGTTTACAGTGTACATTGGATCAGCCGCCTTCACGATTATAACTGACCGTAAGCCTCTGCTGGGCCTTCCCAGCATGGTGATTGACAAGGACCCCACTGGAAGGAGAGCGAGATGGGTGTTAGAACTCAACCCTTTTAACTGGGTCATGCAGCACAAAGAGGGTCAGCAGCATGGCAATGCTGATGCTCTCTCAAGGCGGCCTCAAAACCCAGGGTCTGGTGTGGTGAATAACACCCATCAGGAGACAGCTGCTCAGGTGAATTCTGTAGGCTCAGACACGGAGCCATTGGTTCCCCGGTCAGAAATTTTGTCATCTCCACCATCTGCTGTGGGCCCCTGCACCTCTGACCTCACCACAGGGCAGCAAGTGGACACAGACAGTGAGTCTGACATGTCTTTCATGCATGCACTTTCACATGACGGGACTGGAATAAGAGAGCTGCAAAAGACCGATCCTGACACAAGTGCAGTGGTGCAATGCATTGAGGGGAGTGATTCTCGACCGCCGCGGGGGCACATGAAAGGTAGCTCTCGGCCATGTTGGAAATTATGGACTGAATATCCCCGCCTTGCTGTAAAAAATGGACTGCTCTGCCAGGCAGTGAAATCTTCCCGCACAGGGGTGACATGGGTCAGGTAGTCGTGCCCTTTTCGCTGGTCCCTGATTTGCTGCAGCACCTACAAGGGGGTCCTGCCTCGGCACACTTTTCTGCAGAGCGAGTATGGGAAGGGGCAAGGAAAACTTGTTATTGGCCTTCTATGTTTAAAGATATTCAACAGTGGTGCGAGCAGTGCATCCCATGCCAAACCCGCAAAGCCCCAGTGCCCAAGCATAGGGCGCCGATGGGGGGTTCTCAAGCTACTCTACCATTTCAGAGAGTGGTGACTGACATTCTTGAACTGCCTATGACTTCCAAGGGTAACAGATATGTATTGGTGGTAGAAGACTACTTTACCAAATTTGTAAATCTGTATGATCTTCCTAACCAAACAGCCCAGTCGGTAACACAGTGTTTGTTCGAGGATTATGTTTTAGTGCATGGTATTCCAGAAGCTGTTCACAGTGTTCAAGGTCGGTAGTTTGAAGCCGAGATTGTGCAAAGACTTAAATGTTTAGGGATTAATAAAACACGCAACACCCTGTATAATCCCAAATCGGTTGGCATGATTGAACGTTTTAATCTGACCCTCCTTGACCAGCTTGCCAAATCGCTGCTTGCTTGTGGTGGTGAATGGGATGATTATCTGAAACATGTGGCTTTCGCCTATAACACGCCTCTTCATTCCAACACCATCTACTCTCCCGACTATTTGGTTCATGGACGGGAAGCTCGGGTCCCGGTGGACGTGCTGGTGCCATCCCAGGTATCATCAGACTTACCTTCTTCTCATGCGGACTTTGTGGCCTCTATGACAGGGAAACTGGATATGGCGTTTGGTGGTGCCAGACAGAGCGGTGTCCAAGCACATGAGAAACAAAAGCTGTACTACAATGGAACCGTCCGTCACACACCATATGTAGTAGGGGATTTGGTGTGGCTTCATTATCCCACAGAGGGCCATGTGAAACTGCCTCCCCAATGAAAGGGTCCTGGCTGTGTTGGGCTCTCAAGGAGAACTTGGGCTTACCAATCGGATTACCCGTTCTTTAGACTCTGACGGACGGACCCAGGTAGTCCATTACGACAGACAGAAACATTATACATCGCCACTGCTCGCTGGCTTAGTATCGTGTGGATTGTTTTTTAAAAACACATGTTGTTGCAAGTGGCTCCGTTTTCTGTTTCGTAAGTGCGCGTAGGTTGTTGCTGTGTGGAAACGGGGACGTTCCTTTTGAAGCAGGGGGAGTTATATAACCGAGTTCCTGTTAGGGACTCTTATTTTGAAGGAGCAGAACGGAAGTGTCTGCTTGTGGGTCGCTGTTTTGACTGTGTGTTGGGAGCGCGAAAAAATAAAGTGGATCTCCCCGTTCAGTGAATGGAGTTGATCTATTCTTCTTTTATATATTACCCAAATAGAGGCAACAATAAAACACTCGGTTACAAAATCATAATTTATATCTATGACTTAACAGGTTCACATTTCCTACTTGGGTTCCCGCTCTTTTTGCGTTGTGTCGAAGCACAATGGCACCATCCAGCGGACAGTTGCTACTATCAAAGAATTATATTGGGCAATTGATTAAATACAACGTAGACCTAATGTTACCAATGCTGTATCAGGCACGCGCGCGTTATGGGTGGGCCTGACGGACCTAGGACCATCCATTGTTCAACAGGCCCACCCA
>OLKM01005153.1:0-18226 GCA_900291075.1 Melanogrammus aeglefinus | reverse complement strand
GGTCGACAAGCTTCAGTATCACGCAGAGTTTAGGAGTGCTGGATGAGAGACTTGACATAGATAAATGTAATCTGTTAAGTTGCCTAGTGGTGTGTGTAAGTTCTTAATGTTTAGGGGGGCGGAAGAGGACCAATGATAGCGGGTACTTGACGGAATTGGAGACAGGAAGGTTGAACATCAAAAAGTTATGAATTTGTGATCTGACAATGGGAGTTCTGTTACCCGAGAAGATGTACTAATGGGAAATACCAGAGCAGCAGATCAGAATCTAAAATATGGCGCCTTATTGTGTGTTGGAATGTGACATACCAACGACCGGTAATCAACGAGATCTCGTGCTCATTAGCGTGCACGGAAACGGGCGTATTAATCTATTGATGCGTGTCCCAATAACGATTGTTCGACCCTTTTTCGTGAAACGCCACCACGAACAATGTTAACCTAAGTGCATTTGCTTGGAAAATGCATATCCTGTTACCACACTACATTAATATTCTTCGTCCTAACTATACAACACCAAACAATCCTTCCACATTCGCCCCTGAGCGACGATTCACTGAAAGTAAAATGCAACATTTTCTCGCAACATGTTTACATAAGCACTTTTAATGGCGTAACCCGCCATTAAAAGCGTTAAAAGCCGTCTATCGGTGACTAGGCCTACCGTCAAGCGGATAGACACTGAGTCAGCATCTTTCCTATTGATAGTTTATTAGGCTATTTATCTGTGAAACATGGGCGCGACATAATTTTTTATTCTGGGTGCGCAAAATATGCATATTTTAGCAATAGATTACGCCATTAAAAGGTGTTTTATCGCTAAACTATTTTTAAGGCGAGACAAAGTCGCATTTTACTTTCATAATCGTCGCTCGGCGAACTGTTCAAAAGGATAGTCTTTCCGGTTTCTGATAGTTATGAACCAAGAATCATAGCATTGTGAGGATGCGCAATTCAGAATGGCATTGGTTAACATTGTCGGTGATGAAGTTTCACGAAAAAAGTCGAAGCAATCGTAACTCTGGGACACGATTCAATAGCATTAACGTCGTTTCGTGCGCATGAGCACGAGATCTCGTGATACCGGGTTGGACATACTGTGTGAGGTTAAAACTATCCAGTGTGGAGATATTGTCAATGGAAAAAATGTCATTAGGATTGTCAACATGAATATTAAAGTCCCCTGTTAAAAATGATATTTGGAGTGATGGATCATGATCTGCTAAAATAGATGAGAGTTCAGTGATGAAGGTGAAAGAGGCTTAGGTGGACGGTAAACAGACACAAATAATGGTGGGTACAGGTCCCTTTAACTGCACAGCCAGCACTTCAAATGATTGGTGAATCATTCACAGGAACGGGGAGTTTTTCAAAACTCTCGCGATAGAATCAGGGCCAGGCCAACCGCCCCTACCGAAGTGTGTGGTTTAGCAACGTAAACTCATACCATGCGGCAAAGACTGATTTAAATGAAAAAAGTCACTAGGCTGCTGCCAGGTTTCAATGAGACAGACCAAATTAGAGTCAGCAATAAAATCAGAAAGAAAGAGGAGGTTGCTTTGGGTTTCGTGAGAGACCGAATATAAAAAGGGAGAGCTTGAGAGTGACGCTGGAAAGTTTCTGAAGTCCGTAACACCGGGATTAACACAGCAGTGGTCAACCGACCTCCTAACTCGTTTGGCTCACGTGATCGCGCCGTCCAAAAGGGGGAAATGGCGCGGCTGTTATCATCCCCAGAGCAAGGAGTGATTGTTCGGTGATTTATTATGAGTGTGGGAGAGAGAGGAAAGGAGAGAGCAGGCGGACAGGTGTGTACACTGGTAAAAAGTCAATCTCGTGCGTAACGCACAGCGTGCCAGAGTTTGGCAGCGAGCATGCGGCATCCCAACACGCTCAGGTGTAGACCGTCCCGCCCAAAGAAGGAGGGACGCTCCCAGAACAAGTCAAAGTTGTGGATGAAGCAGATGTTATGTGCTGCGCAAACGGATTGGAGCCAGGTGTGGAGATACAGAATCCTGCTATAATGAACATCGTCACGGCCCATTGTGGGGAGCGGGCCAGAGATAAAAGCGGACTTTCCAGAGTTATTAAGAAGATTAAAAAGTTGAGCAAAGTGGACTTTTGTCAGCTCCGATGGCGTATGGGTGGTGTCGTTCGTGCCGCAGTGAACGATAACTTTTGTAATTGTGAGGGGCGCTGACTCCAGGAGACCAGGAAGTTTTTCCAGGATGTCGGTGGTCGTGGCTCCAGGAAAGCAGTGAGTAAGCGCATTCGCAAAGCGGATGTGCCGGACGATGGAGTCGCCAACGATCAGAGCAGTGGGGGGGAAGAGAGGAGTGCGTTCCAGGTTCACAGCAGTGTGAGATAGGACAGGAGCAGCGGGAGTGGAGGAAGTGGAGGCGGAGGATGGGATTTCCAGAGCGGCTGCCGGAGCTCCAGATGCGGGGCTGCAATCCAGTTTTGGAGACAGCTCTTCGGGTAGCTGAGGGCGGGGAAAGCCACCAGAGCGCCTGGTGACAGCCTCCCTCAGCAACTTGCGGGAGTAGGAGGACGACTTCCCCCGCTGTTTGTCCTGCTGAGAGGAGGCCGAGTGTTTACCACGGACCAAATCTGTCCAGGGCAGCAGGTGTGAGGACCGGTTTGGTGGGAAAGTGGCTGAGTCCTTAGGTCTGGCTCCAGACCTGAGCCATGTAGCGGCCGGAGATGGGAGCGCCGCTGCTGCTGAAAGAGTCGACGTGTCTGGGGGGGAAGTTTCCACCGCTGCCGCCACTGCATCTGGAGAGGAAGCTTCCACCGCTTTAATAATCCTTTACAGGAAATTAAAGTGTCACAACAGCGTATGGAAAGACATAACAAACACACATTCCCTCATATAGCTAAAATACTTAAATACTTAAACAATAAATACAATAATAAATACTGTGTGGAAAAAAAAGTGCAAAGTTATTTTTGTGCATTATAAAACCGTATGGCAGCTGGTATACAGGACTTCCTGTACCGCTCCGTTTTGCACATTGGTGCAATTAGTCTCTGACTGAAGGTGCTGTTCTTGATCACCTTCACGGTGTGGAGAGGGTGAGTGGGGTTAGTCATTATTGAGGCCAGTTTTTTGAGGATTCTGGCCTCTGCTACCTGCTGGACCTTTAGCTGCTCAGCCCCGACCACTGAGCTGGCCTTACTGATCAGCTTGTCCAGTCTGTTTTTGTCCGCTGTGCGGGCGCCTTCTCCCCAACATGCCACAGCGAAAAAACAGAGCACTGGCCACCACTGAATGGTAGACAGTGCACAGTAGGGGTTGACAGATGTTAAATGACCTTAGTTTCCTCAAGAAAAAGAGTCGACTTTGTCCCTTCTTGTACACTGCTTCCATATGACTTTTCCAGTCCAGCTCACTGTCGAGCTGCACACCAAGGTACCTTTGGTTGGCGACAATCTCCACCACAGTGCCCCCGATGCTGATTGGTGTTGGTTGAGTCCTCCTCCTCCCCCTCCTGTAATCCACAACTATCTCCTTTGTCTTGTCGATGGTGTCTCTGTACTCCTCCTCATTTCCCCCTTTAATGAGGCCAACAACAGCTGTGTCGTCTGAATATTTTTGCAAGAAGCAGCTGTTAGCTTTGTGTTGGTAATCCACTGTGTGGATGGTGAACAGGAATGGAGCCAGCACAGTTCTCTGTGGATCCCCTGTGCTGCTGAGGATGGTGCATGAAATCTTGTTCTGTAGGCGCACATACTGTGGTCTGAGATAAAGGTAGTCCAAACACCACAGTACCAGTAATGGATCCACCTTCATCATCTCCATCTTCTCCCCTAGCAGACGTGGCTGGATGGTATTAAAGGTAGATGAGAAGTCAAAGAATGTTATCCTTACAGATGCATCAGGGGTGTCCAGATGTGTGTATGTCATCTGCAGCATGTAAATGAGAGCATCATCAACACTGATGTTAGGTTGTTTATTGGTAACCTAACCTGAACATTTCAAGAGTTGTTGACTTAAGGTATAGGCTGCAGAATGACTTTTAAAGAATTTGAGGATAAAGAAAACGCTACAGAAACAATAGGGGACCAAGCAGCTTCGCGGCTCGGACCCCTAATAATATTGAACATCCTTAATGTGGTCTAAGCCCATGAATTATCTTATCCCAGATAGAACAGAATTTTTTTTGTCATGATTTAATCAGCCTCATGTCTGTCTACATTGTATGTTCTTGAAAACATCTTTGGTATGCTTGTGTAAATGTCATGATGATTAATCATGGCCGACCTTTATGTTTGGAAAATGTAAGATATTATGTTATATTAATCTTACACCCCAAGTAAGATAACTACTGCTCTCCTGAGGTTGTTTTCATACCTGAAGAAGTGCATTCCTAATATGTTCAATAAGTCGTTCTGCTCACTTTGGCAGAATCTGACACCGGGTTCCCAAATGACACCAGTTGAGGGGAAGTTGCCATCCGGACGGTGAATCTTCCACAAAGATTCACCGTCTCACTGCATTCATCGATGTCTGTGGTTGGTCGACTCTGATCTGCTTTTGAATCAGGGCAGTACAAGCACAACATTGTTGGACACAGAAAGACCAACCACACACCATTGCATGGATTTTCAGAGCTGGCGATCATATCTGAGAGGTCGACGTGGTAACCGTGGTTACAGGTGCAGAAATGGACCCCAATTTTGTTGTTACAGACGGCCTCTGAGCCACAGATGGTGACGTCTTCCACACAATCATCAACATCTGTCCAGAGACATAAAGCATATTTTACATTAATTATTTTACCACAACCATCCTTTGCTTTTGTATATTTGCTGACTCTGTAAAATGTATCCATCATTGTCTGGTTTGGGTACACCCACTGTATTTGGTAACACAATCCACAGAATTATTATTAATCAGGCAAAAGAGCACAATTCTACTGTGAGTGACCTTGGACAAGCAAGTGATTATAAATTGTGTTTGGTTATTAAGTCTATGAAACAATACATCATAGTTTACAAGTAAGAGAGCGATATTGATTGTTAATTAAAGTGGCTCTAGAGCTATAGAAACATGGCGGCTCCGTAGATGACGACTGCTCTCTATGTAGATATAGAGGGCTCCTTCTACTGTCTTCAAAACACAACCATTTTTGTTTTCCTGGGAATTAACACTTTTTACACATAAAATTCCATCAATTATTCACAATGTAGCTTTCACCCTAATTCAGATCTGAGTGATCTTCATCCGATCAATGAACATGATGGATAATATTCCACTTCTGGCCACCTGTGCGTGTGTATGAGTGTGTTTATTGCCTTCATCATATTGTCTATTAACCACGTTGTTTTGTAGCCCTCTGTTTCCCTGACTATCCGCGTGCCTCAACAGCATCTTTCCAACACACCACTTGTGTGTTTCACTCCAGGCCTAAGCTGGTCCTTGTGTGTACCTAGTGTTTGTGAAGGTCTGTTTTTCTTGTGCCTTGAATTTACATTAAGTAAATCTGTGAGTTGAGCGCTTGTGTGTCTGAGTTGCAAGGTTGAATCTTTTTTTGGGAGGGGGATACACAGAGAGGGCAGAGTGTGGAAACCCAAGACCAGAGTTGGGGCTGCATGTTACGGCCTGGGCTGTGCGGGCGTACTGCAGTGAGCAAATTGGGATTGGCTTCTTAATTCGGAGAACAAAATCTTTTGGGTTTATTTAACGGGGTAACCGTGGTTACAGGTGCCGATTGTGTTGTTGCAGATGATGACGTCTTCCACACACTCACCAACATCTCTCCAGAGACACAAAACATAATTTACATAAATGATTTTACCACAACCATCCTTTACCATCTGTAAAATGTATCCATAATTTTTTTAATCAGACAAAAATTTTAATCAGACGAAATAGCACAATTCTACTGTGGGTGACTTAGAACAAGCAAGTGATTATAAATTGTGTTTAAATATTTGGGCCCAATACCATTTCAACCCGTAACCCCTCCCCCTTGTTTTTGTAGGGGTAGGGCTGTCCCAATTCTCATTTGGGTTAAGGACTAGGGCCAAGACATAGGGCTACGTAGGCCTTGAAATGAAGCTTCCAAAGGACCACACTTTAAATGGAGAGCTTTGAGGAAATGCCGGCCAGCAAATTTGGCAGCTGTCATGAATCCTTTTTGCTTTGTTTTTCTGAGCCCTTTTACTTTAATTTTTCTTTTGTGAAGCGCATTGGGTCCTAGAAATGCGCTATACAAGACTGATATTATCATTATTATTGTTATTTTTATTACTAGTTTTTGTCAGTCGGAAACACGTCTACTCTTGGCTTCTGTTGACAGAGCAGTACGCGAGCTTCAAGCAATTATGACGCGATGTAATGGAGGGGTGTCTCATTTCTGAGGGCAACGTTTTACCCCCTGTATGGAGGGGCAAGGGGAGGGGGGAAGGGGGGAGGGGTAAGCAGTGTAAATGTGATTGGGCCTTAGTCTATAAAATAGTAGGTCATAGTTTAAAAGCCCTCTCCACACACACTAAGAGAGAGATCTCCTTCATGGCAGCATACAGCACATGGAGGCCATGGACCATTAACAGCATACTTTACAATAAAGCAGCTTTATCAGCCCTACCCTGTCACCTTGTCCGGAGGAGCCCAGTGAACGTCTCCTAGGTGGCGTGTAGCATGTACATTGCTACAGCAACTATATGATTTTTATTTTTTTGTTGCTCGCTATGGTATAACAATAAATCTCAAGGGATGCTTTCTCTGCACCAGCACCTGGTTCCTCACCCATCAGCGTTCTTCTGACAATGGTAAAGCTCACCTTCTCACGTCTCATTGGCTCATTTTGTTCGTACACTAAAGTGAAATTGACATTGACTTGTTGGGGAGCAACTCTACATCCCCTGAACATAGGCGCTGGTCATTCAGCAGATGGCGTGACTAGATACCTTCACAGGTGTTGTCCTCATCAGGGGCCGTGGACGGGTCGGTGGCTATGTATCCAGGCTCACACTGGCAGATATGTTTTCCAGGAACATTGGTGCAGTTGGAAAGAGGGCCGCAGATGGTGGAATTTAAACACTCGTCAATATCTAATCAAGGGGAAATAAGTGGAAGGAAGAAACACATCTTAACCAACAGAACTCAACTCAAACCAAAATCAATCCAGAATAACAAACGTATTATAATGTTGTGCGTCACAGATAACGGCTTTGTTGGTTTCACAGGGATATTCTCCCGCTGTGGGTGGGAATTGTTGTTGAGAGTGTTTTCTACAAACCTTGGCATGGTGGAGCTGCAGCCAGCCCAAGCTGATACCCCACTTGGCAATCACACTCAAAAAAACTTTCTGGGATGTTATTACAATCACCCTCATTTTCACTCCCTCCTCCCTCCCTCCCTCCCTCCCTCCCTCCCTCCACGACACTGTGCTCGTTACTGACGGATTTATTGCTGCTCCTTGCCATCTCTCCGTCCACAATCATCCATTGCAATATCCACCGTCAAACTACACATATGATAATGTAAAATAGACACGGTTCGGTAAAAGGTTAACACAAATATATTCAGAAAATAAATGTTATCTTGCTATATACACATACCTCGCTAGATGCACATAACCATGGGGGAATGAGGTTTCTTCGGCAAAAATGCTTGTTTCAAAATATCCCAAAGAAAAACATCTTAACTATTCTGCTTAACTTAACTTGTTACTTGACTTCAACACACAAGGAATCTGAGCACGTCTTCACCGGTCAATTGGCTGTTACATCCTAATTGGTTGTTTAGTGTACATATGTCGGAAACTTTGGTTCCTACCTAATGTGGCGAACTCAATATATTAAAACAAATTTAATACATAAATAAAAACAAAAAACATTAATTAATGACAAATAATATTTGGCAGTTAAACTCACAGCATGGGTATTCAAGACACCCGTCAATATCTGCGAAGAGAGAAGAGGACAGACATTTTTAGGGAGTGAACATTATAAAAGAAGTGTTTCTAATTCAGTTATATTAAAGCGCAATACTGCCCTATTCTTTTTTGACGTCTGTTTTTGTTTTTGTCAAAGAGCGAAAACTAGGAAACTGCAGAAACGAATAGTCCAAAAGACATTTGGCCTACATTACTTTATTAACTTTATTAAATTACTTGCATAGGCCTACTTTTAATCTCTACATGAGAATTACATTAGAATACGCTGAAGTCCTTCTTGCCTGCTGAACCCTCTCCCCACCACTGTGTTAGAGAATAATATTAATTTTTATTTCATGCTATTATTATAATATCAGAATATCATAAAGCCGTAGGACGAGGAGGAGGATCCTCACACACCTTCACAGAAGGGAATCCTTCCTAGTTTCTCTGCTGGATTTGTGTCATTAGTGTCAATCCTGGCAGACAAGTAGTTGTACGTTCCATTGACGTTGGTGCATATGGTGTCCGGACCGCAGATATCAGCAGTTCTCACACACTCATCAATGTCTGCGGACAATCAACAGGCATAATTTACACAACTACACACTAAATAAGAATCATCATCGTCATCATTATTGATAATGTGATATTATAACGTGCTGATCTCATCCTGCAGTGAATAAGTAAACTAAGATAAGATAAGCTAAGCTAACCAAGCTAAAACAAGCTTAATCAAGCTTAGCTAGAACACAATAAACTAAACTGAAGAGACCAATGGAGCTCACCAACACAGCCATAGGAACCATTAACAGGAAGGTGCTCAGGGCGGATTTCATACCCAGAGACACAAACACAGCCTCCCACAGGGGTACTGGTACACTCAGCAAGGGGGACGCAGGAGTTTGACCACACTCAGAATGATCTGAATGGTGACAGCACACACACACACACACACACACACACACACACACACACACACACACACACACACACACACACACACACACACAACGACACACATTATCACACACCAGAGTCGTTTAAAAATGGTACGCACTGGCCCAGCCCCACCAATTCTGAAGACGTGGCAGCCTCCCGGACAGATCACCACTGAATGGACTTTTAGTGAAGGGGAGAATAGACTATTCTATTCTCAAAGGTAGCGAAGCCGGTACGCACTGGCCCACATCATTAGGCCTACATCGTGCAATACAATGATGATTTTTAATTCCTTAGAGTGTAGTTGAAAGGTATAGAAGAACATCCTGGCTGGTCCTCCTCTCTGAATGCACACATACACCTTCCTCAACAAGACACGGTTTAGGAATTTGCACAATAACCAAGTTTTATAGGAGGCATACAGCCAAATGCAAAGAACAATGCAAATAAACCAAAAGCATCTTAGCATTACCGTGCATGAGGTTTACATAAAAGAGTTCCTGTAGGCATCCTCAACGGGTTACCTAACTCAAACACCTTTTTGTAAAATTGTGTATCCAAAACCCAATTCAAAGTTACTTGCCTTTTATAAAACTGTTTGCTAGATAGTGAAGACTGTATTGTCTAAAGATATTTTCTTGATTAATGTGTTAATAATGAACCAAGCTTTACAGAAAACAAGAAAAGCTGTAATGTAATAACTTTAAAATAAGTGTAAAATTTAAAAAGTAGTGGGAGCAGCTGTTGTATATTACTCTCCCTATGGTTGATTATTAATCATTTAGTAAGTGGAAGGATGGTTTGGGTGGCGTTCTCATCTCTGTATTAGTATTATAATTGTTTGTTAATTGTGTCATCCATTAATAATAATTATTATAATTATTATTAATCAATTACCATATTTATCATTATTTTATAATAATTAAAAGTGCAATACTTTTCTTCAAAAGCTCCCAGGATATGCGCTGCTAGACGCGCCCAATTAACCACACGTTCTTTGTTGTTTTTGAGGTTGTTTATTCCTGATCGTGACGGACAATGTGTTATTGCTTTCTTACCGGAGTGGAGGAGAAACAGGCCAGTGCGTTACCTGCCGATTGATTCTGTTGTGGATTTAGTGGCTGCTTTGCTGCGGTCTAAAAACAGTGTGACTGCATACCTGGGAACCCAGTTCACTGACTGGGCCCAGCTGATTTTCATTAGCAGGCTCTCAGGCTCGTTCCATTGTGGGGTGGAGTTTGTTTTACGCACAGTCCTGTCCTCAACCACTCGGCATAGATTAATTAATTGATTAAATAATGTGTAAATCAACAAACAACTCAAAATTGATTATCCAATAAATCACGAAATCAACTATTTGGCTTCAACAATAATGGTATTGTTATTATTAAGTTATTATTATTAACAAGCTATGGAGAAGTTAAAGTGTGAATGGAACAGAAGCAGGAATAGAGGTAGGTAACACATGGATGTCTGAACATAATTAGAACCCCATTGTACATCACCAAGTATTATTCTAAAAAAAAAGATCACCAATGTAACCAATTTTTGTATTTATCGATATATAATGAGCCAAATCCTAATAGGAAAAAGCTAAGCTTGAACAAACAAGGTAGACTTCAGTAGTAATAGAATAGCCGATACCTTTGAATGCTCACTTACCATACATTTTCGTCAAATAGTATTAACTTGGGGACTTGGGAACCAAAAGGGCATGAGAAAAACAACAAACCATCAAGGGAACAAAGCAAAGGAACTGTGTATATTGGGAGAGACCGATTGGAAAATGAGGTGGAGGTGGCAGATAGACAAGGGCTGAGGAGATGCAGGCTGGAGATGTGAAGAGAGGAAAGTCTGAGGACATCTGGTGGACCAGCGGAGAACCGGCAACACTCATCAACGTAGATACAGAGTCAGACCATGGCAGCCATTTCTGTAATTGTGTGAGATAAAATCTTCAGATGTCATCAAATATTTTACTGTGAATGATCGCTATAAGTGTGATAAATGATGTGACAATTCATTTGCAAAAGTTAAAAAATTAATACATGTTGTCATTGAACAATCTATATTTCAAATGTAGTGTTTTTTGGAAGTAATTGCTAAGTGAAGGCTATTTGCCATTTGTAAGTGTAGTTCTCTAAGTGTGTTGTATATATTGAGTGTATTTTTAACGATGTATGCAAAATTGACTTAAGCTGTTTCCTTTGAGCATTTTGAACTCAATTTACAATACTGTAATTGAGAAGCGTGACATTTGATTCTGTTAAGCTTTTGAATATTTACATTAAGGCGACAATTACATTTGAGCAAGTGTTCAAAGTTGATCGTAGAGGTTTAATTTAATGTTCATTCTCTGTTTACAAAATGAAATCAATTTAAAGTAGTGATTCGAAAATGTCGGAGACAAGTAAGCCTACGATTCAGGTAAAGTGTGTTATGGGTGCAAATTCCCAAGACCGATCTGAAAGTCGAGGGCGGGGTGCTGTAGCCCAGCAAGAGGCAGCACAGCGGCCGAGACACTGTAAAAGAACCAGTACTCGGATAGAAAAGCACAGGTCCAAAATATTAAAACGCTTCCCCAAAGGATTACCTATGTTTACAAATAACGGAGAACACAAGTCAAATCTTCTCAGCGGCCATTATCACAAGCAGAGCCTTTATCTGATGACCTGCCTAATGATATCATTGGTGATGTCATGAGTCTTTATCTGATGACCAGATAAATTATATAATTGGTGATGTCAGGAGCCTCTCTGGAGTCTATGCTGAACTATGACAAGTCTCAATTCCAGACCAGGGCAAGCATCAGGGTGGACCGCTGTCTCGAGATTTCTAGGTCCATTGAACCAAGAGCCTCAAGTCGACTATACGGAGGGATTCTAGAAGATGGAGAAGATTGACCAGAAGCAGGCTCTGTACTCGGTACCACACGATCGGGTTCTGGCACTTCTATAGAGCTGTTTTGAAAGTGTTCAAAGAAAAAACAAGAAACTTAACATTTACAAATGCAGCGCCTAGAAGCAGAAGCTAAAGAGCAGATTGCTGGTGAAGTCGTAAAGCATTGTTTAGAACGAGAGGCACAGAAGGTGAAGAATACAGAGCGAGGAGAGAGGAAGGTCAAATGAAAGGTAATCTGGAAGAAGAGCATGCAACTCTACGTAAGACAGGAGAAAGATGCAGTGTCGGTTATCAATGTAGCATGAGGGAGAATACAGATTTATGATCAATTGAAGGCCATGGAAGAAGAGCAGAAATGCATACTAGAACATCAGATGGTAGCAGATAACCAAGTGCCTGCCCCTGTGTCTATTGAATAAGGACACAAAGGCGACCCGGTACATGGAGGCAGATTTATTTTTAACCACCTTGCAGTACAGTAGAAGAAAACCGTGATACACAGGTCTCTCAATAATGTGCTGTACTACGCATTCTCTCGCAGTCCAGAAGCAGAATGAGCATGATCATTTCTACCCAACACTAAATATCAGCTTTGAAATTTGTCAATGTGTGTTTCAACAATATTCTTTAGGTCATTAAACAACGCTGGCCTTGGGTGGAAAAATGACCAAAACCAGGAAGAAACCCAACCGAGTGAATGGCTGGCATGGCTACTCACATCATTCGAAGAAAGAGACCTCTGCATAGCGACTAGTGAAGGTCCAATAAGCTTAGGATCTATGCTAGGGGGTGTGCATCTGTGCAACCTCTGCTCAAAGCAGAGTCAATGAGTACGAGGTGACTGGTTAGTGCATCCAGCTCCCTTGTCGAGACCCAGGCTTGTGGTGGACGGGCTGCCCAGCATTCACCCACTGGGTTCCACAGGATGACACCAGTCCATGGAACCAGATGAGGTCCTGTGCTGCAGCCCACCGGATCTAGCTTTGGTTCACGCCGCTCTCTGCTCCGTCTCCAGCGCTGCATTGTGAACTCCCCTTGAGGGGGCCACAGAGGAGGCGGGGCATGGAGGCGGTTCTCTAAGGAGACCTTCATCTGGTGGAAGCACTCCATTCAGCAGCGCAGCTTCTGGCTCTGCTGAGTGGACTACACATTGCTAGTACAGCCTGTTTTCTGACCTCTCTAATGCTGTTCCTCCAGGACTAGCTAAGCTACAAGTCACCCTTTATTTAGTTTTATTGTTTGTATAGTTTTATACACGTCTTTGATACTTTCATCTAAGTAAGTACATTTCACAATCATTGTTGTTCTTTCTCCTCTTCTCGCCATCACTTCTTTTCTTGCTCCTCAGTGGCGTCCATGTTGTCTGAACTGGAATTAAAGTCTTTCTGAAACGGAAAACAGGATGTTTGTTGATGTTGCAGTAAAATACTTCTTTTTATTGTAACCGCTTTCTTAGTCTTGACATAACCTACTGTGTGTTAATTGTTGAATTTATGAAATGGTTGAACTTATGAAATAGGTCTAACAGTTTTGAAGAAAATGTATCATTTGTATTCAGTTGTCATTTTGACCCATCTTATTTTGATTTATATTGAATAAAGACATATACAAGGGATAGAAGTAAATGAGTATGTGTATGAGACAAATACACATTACGTTTTTGCTATCTCATAAGGGGCGTGGTCCCGGCTCCTTTTGACCTTATGACCCCATACTACACAAAAACTTGTCCACAGGCCAGCTGTATCTGCACAACTTAACGCACAAATTTAAACCTCCATCCCACCAAAAATGGGGACCAGAAACTAACCTGTCTTATGCACATTTACCTTACTGTTGGAGGTCACGACCCTTTTCCCGCCTTTTCAAGATAGCTACAGAAGCCAAAATGTATACGCACATTTCCCAGGGTCATACATATCTGAGATTTGAAGTTCTAGCCCTTACAGAAAAGGACAGTTTTTTGGAAAAAGCCTCTCAGAAGAGTTCCATGCAAGTCCTAGCGGATCAGAATGTGGTTGAAATACAGTTTTTGAGATAGGACGCCGAGGGCAGGGATCGGGGGGGTCTGAGGTTTTCGGTTAGGGTAGGGTTTTGGGTTAGGGCTTGCTTTTTAACAGACCCAGAATTTTCACAGAGTAATCCCAAGATATACCCTGGTTGAAGATCTAATGGACAAGTTTCTATCTCTTGTCAACTAATTTAGATTAATTTCTACCAACGGCTTGTTGCCAATGCGTTTCAATGGAGCATTTGATGATGCTGTGTGAGCCTTTCTTGTAGGGCTGAAGCCCCCCAATTGATAATCGTATGTGTTCTTTGAGACCCTCTTTGACATAATAGGTCAATAGCTTACTTGTTAATGTCCTCGCCTCAGTCACCTATTGCAGCACTTCCTTTAGGGCTTCGGCCTCCTAATTGACCATTGTAGTATATTTGAATGCCCTCTTTCATAATGACACCACCACCACTGGGACGTGGCAACAATTATATATCCATATAGGGAGGGGGGGGATGCTTGTGGACAGTTAGGGGTACACTAGACATAAATAGAAAGCACACTCAGGAGGAGGAATGACCTCTCACACATGATAACTTAATTAATTGTTTCAAATAATCCTGCCTAGTTAAATCAATAAGATTAGTGTTTCTTTCAACAATAAAAGGTTATAGGCTGAGGCTGTGTCACTACAAAATCTGTCCATGCGCATCTCTCAGAGTGAGGTATACACCAGACCGATTAAAAAAAAAGGAGTCAAGTTCAATAGAAAAGTAACTTATTAATTACGAGAGACACAAGTACAAAACTGCGTAAAAGGGAAACATATTCCAAGGTGTCCTATTTCCTAGCCAACGGACCCTAGTTTACGACAAAAACTACACAATTGAGGGCAGCTCAGTTGCCTCCCTTAACGTCGTTAACGTTGTTTGGTGCAGAGATGTTTGAACTCATGAAGTCGTTTGCAACATAAACTGTTCATACATTGTGTACATTAATGTTCCCCATCACAGCGTCCCACTCCTATCACAGGAATCTAGAATCAATATGTTCGGGGGTTTGTCCAGAATATTGTGCATATAACATGAACATGTATCAAATGCAGGATATATGCTTGGATGTTACAGAAATTGAAGTAATGGCCATAGGTCGTAAAGAAGCGCATATGGATGTATGCCATAACTGTGGGAAGGGGGGGTGGAAGGGGGCTGTTGATGGCAACCACCATAGGATTGTTGTTTTGACGAATCCAGTCCACCCCCCTTCTGAAGTCGAAAAGAATCTCCCGATTGAAATGCATTTGTTTAATATTGAATTAATTAAATATTAAAATATATATTATACCTATATAAATACATTACAATTATTTAGTTATAATATTATAAGAAGACCATGTAGCTATTATCGTTATAACAAGATCTGTAGCTGACCATTGACCATCCTCTCTGAAATTCCTATGAATGATATTCATATTGACGGTATGGCACTATATCCCTATTCTCGCCAACCCACCTTGAATTCAATAGACCACTTTTGGTCTGGTGGTCTCCGTATATAATAGATAAATTAATGTGTATATATATATATATATATATATATATATATACATATACATATATACATATATACATATATACATATATATATATATATATATATATATATATATATATTATATATATATATATATATATATATATATATACACACACACACACCATTCCTATTTTATATACGGAGAAAACCAGACCTCCTTGAAGCAACAAAAAAATTAATATTATAATTTTTTATAATAGTGTGTGGTATGTATATATATATATATATATATATATATATATATATATATATATATATATATATTCATATATATATATATATAAATACACATACATATTTACAGATATTTATTTAATTTGCTATAGATAGATATTTATTTATTTATCTATTGTATACGGAGACCACCAGATCTCGTTAAAGCGACAAATGGTCTATTAAATTCCAGATGGGTGCATGGGCGAGAATAGGGATATACTGCCATACTGTTAATCTGAATTTTTTCACATATATACTGTATACTGTATATATATATATATATATATATATATTATATATATATATATATATATATATATATATATATATATATATATATATATAATATGTAGTCATTTCAGGGATCCCTGTGTGACCAGGTTGACTTGGTCGTTGAAACGGGGATCTGCGTGTGTGCCACGGAATATTAGTGTCATTAAGTTGCATTGGAGCAAATTCTGTGGGCATATCACAGACAATTTAGGCTCAGTGATTCCGTGAGGCCACCATGGATTTTGAGTCAAGCGCCCGCGGTCAACTTGTTCATTGTTGCGGGGATTTGTGTGTGCCACTGAATGAGTGTCCTCAACTTGCATTGGAGCAAATTCCGTTGGCATATAACGGACAATTTAAGTTATTCCGTGAGGCCACCACGGATTTTGAGTCAAGCGCCCGTGATCGACTTGGTCGTTTAGACGGGATCTGTGTGTGTGCCATGGAATATGAGTGTCATAACTTGCATTGGAGCAAAATCCGCAGATTTTGAGTTAAGCGTCCGTGGTCATTTCACGGATTCCTGTGAGACCAGGTTGATTTTTCCGAACCTTCCACAATATCTGGGGTTTGTCCTTGTTTTTGTTTATCTATTCAGAAAAATAGGTTCTTTTGGACTCTTTTCTTAATGATATCAGTGTTAAAATCACCTATTAGAATGCCTTCCCTCACCATCCATTTAATAATAGACCCCATAATAGATAATAGATAATAATAGACAATAAAATAATGGACCCCTAAATTGGATTGGTTTTGCGAAGTCAAACAGTATTTCTATCATTACGATCTCAGTCTCTTCATTGGCTAAATTCTCGCTTACTGAAAAGTGTATGTCTGATCGAATGAGCACACAAACTCTGCCTCCGTTCCTATTTCGGTCTTTCCTAATTAGGCTATAGTCGTTCAATCTCAGAGTCATTGATACTGGGATCGAGACAGGTTTCAGAAATATATAAAGCGCCGCCACCCTGGGATTTATCATTATTCATTGGGTTTTTCATTCACCATTCAATTATAGTTGAGGAACATCAGACATAGGATCGAAATATCGATATCCCGACAAACTGTGGGATTCAAGCTGGTGCGCAATTGTGTATCTGATTGCAGGTCTAGGCACTCACCGCTTTTCCAGCGCTACCAGATTTTCCTGAATGACAGGACAGCATTTGATGTACTCTCCTCTGACCTTGGAGGTATAACAACATATACATGGATTTAACAAAATATCGTCTTAACTGACTTGACATACATATCACATATTGCAATATGTTTTTTGTTAATTGAATAGTGAATTAGGTGTATTAGATAGTGTCCACATCGGTTGTATTTTCAATATTTGATTTCACTCATAATGCTATAACTGTTAATCATATCACAATTATCAATGTACCATTTTGATAAACATTGTCCTATTCTTACTGTCCTGTATAAAGATGAACCATAACAAGGGTTCTTGATTTGGAACCACCTCCTTGTTGAGTAGACAGTGCACGATGAAGAGAAAGGTGCCCTGCTGGGAGTTGAGCAGGATGAAGAGCACCTGGAAGAAGACGTTGGCCTGGTAAAGACCCAGGACCCAAGTGCACCCAAGGATGACAGACTGGGCCAGGATCTTGAACACGATCAACCTGCAGAGACGTTCAAGAGAGGCATAGCAAAGTGGATCAGGTACAGGGCGCCCCCTCTGGACCAACCACGTTACTGCACCCTAATTGGCTGGTATAGTTCGAGATAATTTAATGACAGACAAGCAGAGAGAACAGAGTCTGGTCAAACCTGGTGTCCTTGGACTGCGACACGTCACTCTTCATGCTGGCCAGGGTGGGCTCAGGCACACCAGGGTGGCACAGAACAGCACCAAGTTCATCTTCATGACACAAAGGCACATTTTAGAGGAGGACAAATGTTAGCCTACAGCATTATCTCTAGGGGAAAGGCTCAGAGAAGAGAATATCTTGGAATGGGCACAGAGAAGCAGAGGATCTCTCATGCTGGCACCCCCGCCCCACCAAAACAAACACTTTAGAACGTTGGCCAACATCTTTCAACACGATGGCCAAACCTTCCCCTGACAACTACCAAGGCAAACAAAATAAAAACATTTTCTGGCTACTGCATTACAGAATAACAAGTCACTGGTTGTATGCTATGTGTCGATGTATGTCCATCCTCAAAGTGTAAAAGTTAGCAATGAAAATAACGCAATGTACTCACACCAAGGAGAGCAACCACGGCCCCGTCAGAGCCAGTTTGAAGCTGCGTTCTGAGGATTAGCCAGCACCTACACAGTTTATACAAGTGTGTATATGAATCATATGATAACATGGCGTGTGTGTAGGATCACTGGAAGTGCTACTCACGATACTGTGAGCTGTGGCGCCATATCCATCAGAGAATACGCGCTGCAGACACC
>OLKM01005152.1:0-18231 GCA_900291075.1 Melanogrammus aeglefinus | reverse complement strand
TAAATCACCACTCCTAGCGTTTTAAATCATGGACACCTGATGAAAGGCCAACAGCTGTGTATTTGAATGGGCTGTCCTAGTTGAAAAGCAGACTGTGTTTAAAGGTGCGTTGTGTCTGCAGGTACTGTCTTGACGCCAAGTGTTCCTGGAGAAGGAGAGCACAAGATCATGGACTACATCGAGACAGAGAGGTGGGAACATCTCCTGTAGGGGCCATGCCGTAGGGGCGTCTCTTAGGCGTCTTCTGTAGGGGCGTCTCCTGTAGGGGCGTCCCTGTGGGCGTCTCCTTGTAGGGGCCGCTCCTGTAGGGCCGCTCTGTAGGGGGCCGTTCCTGTAGGGGCGACTACATGCGAATATAACATATTATGCATTTCAAATTTGGATCTAGTTTGTAAAGAAAGTTTGTAAATATAGTCTACCTCTTTAACAGAATATGGCGTAGTTTAATCTAAAGGTCTGGTGTAGTGATGAGACTGCCCTTGTGTCTAATGGTCGTACGGTGTAGACTATGATACTCGCATCTAATTGGCTGTTTGTGTAAACAGCCCAACCCACCATGACCCAACACGCCATGTGTGTGGCGCCGAGTAAGCCGAGTCCAATAGGACACGCTGTCCATGAATGCACACTCTGGAGATTTGCTGCTTGTGTCGGCGCGTGCTTCAGCTGCTGAAGGGCTCGGACGATCTGGGCTCATCAAAGTGACTAGTGACTAAAGGGACTAAACTAGTTAACCTAGTTCTGTATCTAGAATTTAAATTGCATCACCTGAATGTTATTGTGTTTTAGATTAGGAGGATCAAACCGGTTTGGGCTGGTGGTTGGGTATACCTCTCGTTACCTTTTTTTAGATAAACAAACAATGTTCATTTGATTGTTTTGATGGTGTTGGTCGCGTTCCCCAGCCGACCTGATCATGCTGGGGCTGGACGCACGAGCAACTTTCACCATCATCGGGAGGAGTTCAAAGCCGAAACAAGCCACGCCCGGGGTGCCGCTGTGCAACCAGATGGGCCACGAGCTCAGGGGGACTGCACGGGGACGCGCCGCGAGAAGCAGGGAGACGGTAAGGACTGGTCCGCGGACCCCGCCCCTCTGGGTCAGGACGCCGCCCTCTGGGCCAGGACCCGCCCATCTGGGTCCAGGACCCGCCCCTCCTGGGTCCCAGGACCCCGCCCTCTGGTCCGGGACCCCTCTGGGTCCAGGACCCCGCCCCTCTGGGTCCAAGACCCCGCCCCTCTCACAGTCCCTGAGACTAGCTACAAGGCTCTGGACATTTCTGAGAGTTGCACTACATGAGATGTTAATTATCCCTCAAGTGAAAATAAACAATTGTTGGTTCTCTGCCCCCTAGTGGTTAGAATGAGTGCATGCTACTTTAGCTAGTTCTGTAGTTTGAATCCAAGCAATACAGCCTTCAAAGCAAAGGGCCTGAATACTTGTTGAGCTTGTTTTAGTTTGTCTATGGTCCCTTTTCTATCTGTGACATGCCTTCTCCCAGTATGACCAGTTGGTCTGTGGTCCACGTTCTAACTGTGACCCACCTTCTTCCAGCATGAACAGTTGTAGACGGCCATGCCGGGCTCCTGAACAGGAGTTCATCTCATCAGACTCTGTGTTCTGCGGGAGTAAGTCACGTCGGCTCATGATTCACTGGTTCCTGGATGCCGAGGCAACGACTGGGTGGTCTGTGGGTGCGTCCGCAGTACCTCAGTGAATAACGGTAATGTTCCTGTGCGCTCCAGTACTTGGAGAAGGAGGTCACGATGGCCAGCCTGGCCGTTTTCTTTGACTTCGAGAGGAGCGTGGACGACTGGGTCTTCATGTGCTTCTTCGTTGGCAATGACTTCCTCCCTCACCTGCCCTCCTTGGAGATCAGGTGAGAACCAGCACCTCTACTGGCAGTTGGCTTCAGGCTGAAGCTGTTCCGACATGTCCTTGTGTACTAGGGCTGTAACGATACGCGTATCGAAATCGCGACACTCAAAGCCACGAACCCGTCTCGCGGTGTGAGAAGGCAGAAGCGCGATTCGCCCTTTCTAACTCTCCGCTCAAATTGTCCGATTGAAATGTGCTAATAATTTGTCTAAACAATAGTCTGCTGACACCGCCCCCTCTGATCGATGCGTAAGTCTGCGACGAGATGCCCTCTCTGTGATGACGGCTCTCCGTGGCTACGGAAGGATTGGCATTTCTCCACAGCCGTCGAAAGTCCTCATAAGCGATATGAACGACATTTATCCAGGGTGGCCAAGCGCGGAAAAAAATTGCCTGTGTGATCGCTGTCTCTACTGTTTTGTGTGATATTTGACCGCAGGTGGTCTGCTTATAGGTCGAATTGAAGCGCCACCGATTAGTGACAGGATGGGTACTTTTATTCTACCGGACTGATTAACTTCTAGACACGCACGCTGCCGCTCACTCTCCTCGCTGACGTCACTCACACACATACGCACACTGCCATTCTCGCGCGCACACACGCTACTCGTAACACTATGCCTCGTTATTGCGACGTTCATGTTTTTTCCCATCTATTGGAAGTTAGGCTATTAAACATGTTGCATTCTATACGGCCTGATTATGTCATTATTTAAGCTGCATAGCCTAATAAGAAGCGCTAATAGGATATTTGACTAAACCACCAAACTAGTTGAGGGTTTTTGCCTAATACCTGCAAGCATCCTCCAACTGCAACCTTTGGTTATTTATTATTTAGCTATACTTTAATAGTATTCTTTCTGTTCAAATCTGTTCACTGTTCAAATTATTTGTTATTAAATGTTACATTAAGTTAAATGTTACATAAGTGTTGTTTAAATAAAATGCTTTTTAAGTTTAAAAAGATCGTGGGATGTATCGAACCGAGGGTCAATAATCGTGATACAAACCGAATCATGAGTTGGTGTATCGTCACAGCCCGACTGTGTACATATAATGGACTTCATGAGTGCATTATGCAGTGGAATGCTACTATCTGGGCTCAAGTCTGTGCAGAAGTAAACTATAATCAAGAATCAAGATAAAAAGTGATGTTACACCTGAGAAGTGGCGGACAAGTCGGCGGCCACGGCGTGTGCTTCATGGCCTGGTCTTTGTTTCAGAGAGGGCGCCATAGACCGACTTGTGGGCATCTACAAGGACGTGGTCCACAAAACCGGGGTGAGTGCAGCCTCCATGAAGCCTCCATGGCCCCTGTGTGTCCTCTCTGTGCCGGGCCCCTGTGTGTCCTCTCTGTGCCGGGCCCCTGTGTGTCCTCTCTGTACCGGGCCCCTGTGTGTCCTCTCTGTACCGGGGCCCCTGTGTGTCCTCTCTGTACCGGGGCCCCTGTGTGTCCTCTCTGTACCGGGGCCCCTGTGTGTCCTCTCTGTACCGGGGCCCCTGTGTGTCCTCTCTGTACCGGGGCCCCTGGTGTGTCTCTCTGTACCGGGCCCCTGTGTGTCCCTCTCTGTACCGGGCCCCTCTGTGTGTCCTCTCTATACCGGGCCCCTGTGTTCCTCTGTGATCCGGGCCCTGTGTGTCCATCTCTGTACCGGGGCCCCTGTGTGTCCTCTCTGTACCGGGGCCCCTGTGTGTCCTCTCTGTACCGGGCCCCTGTGTGTCCTCTCTGTACCGGGGCCCCTGTGTGTCCCTGCTGTAGCGGTGGACTGACGTACTGGGTGTTCCTGCAGGGCTATATCACACACAACGGCTTCGTCGAGCTGGAGAGGGTGGAGCTCATCATGCAGGCTGTGGGCGTGGCCGAGGACAACATCTTCAAGAAGCGCAAAGACGACGACGTAAGAGGGCCCGAGGACTCTGGGGTGGTCCGGCCGCTGTGTGTCACCGTTCAGGGGTCACACCTCAGTGGCGCAGCAGCTCCAGGGAGATGGATTCAATGACCCAAACGCCTCTTTTTATTTTGACACCAAATCAGATTTAAGGAAACTCCCCGAGTGTGTGATCAGGTCTGTGTGGATGTGGCGCCTCTCCTCTGACCTCTAGGGGGAGCTAGTGCTTGCTCACATGATGCTCTTGTTTTCAGGAAGGCTTCAAGAGGCGGATGAAGGAGAAGAAGAAGAGAATGAAGGTGAGGAGTGTGTGTGTGTGTGTGTGTGTGTGTGTGTGTGTGTGTGTGTGTGTGTGTGTGGTAACAAATGAAAACGCTAACCGCAGTGATCAGGACGGACACCAGGATAGGACTCCTTGATTCAGTCCAGGGTCGGTCTTGCTCAGGGGTCCTGACCTGTGTGTTCCCCCCCCCCCCGACCGCCAGGCGGAGCGGCCCCCAGCCTACATGACCGGCGGCCAGTTTGCCCCCCAGGCCCTGGGAGGGAGGAACCGGCCCGATACGGTCCAGAACGCCCGCCACCAGGCCTTCGACATGAGGATGCAGAACAACCAGGTACAGAGCGGCCCCTCGGAGTCACAGTACCCGGCCTAGCCCCCCCCCATACACACACCACCACCAGACGGGCCACGCACTGCTAGAACCTCCTGAGGACAGCTCAGCTGATTGTGTTGGAGACGCTGTTGTTACGGGGCCGAGGCGTTACCTTCCTCTTTAATTAATCCCGGCAGGACGCCGCCCAGTCCCTGAAGGCCCTGATGAAGAACGGAGCCCCTGTAAGTCCTGGAGAGCGCCCAGACCCCGCCGCCATCTTGTCTGCTGTGACTTCTGACCTGTAGCCCCGCCCCCGACTCGCACAGTCAACACATTTAACTAGCTGTGTGGTTTAGCGTGAAGGCTGTTTGGAAGCTTTTACCTACCTGCCCAAGGACGCCTACAGGTAGACCAGGGGTATCGGGATTTGAACCCGCAACCTACCAGCTGGGAGTCAACACCCTGATCACTACACCACCCTACCTTTAGACGTGATGATGTTGGATTCAAAAGCAGATTTCTGGAACTTGCGTCCTTTTGCTTGAGGGAAAGTTTAACTAAATGGAAAAGATGGTGGCCGTTCTAATGGAGCCATCAGTGTTCAGTAGAGAAGCCGTGGGGGTGCGAATTGAAATCGCTGCGAATATTTCTGTTCGCTTTGGTCGCTCAAGTCGCTCATGACGTACAATTCAAATTTGCATACGCATTTAAAGGAGCCGTATGCTTTTAGAACAGACAGCCATATGAAAGAGTGAACTACACTTTGGCTATATTGCAGAGACTGTTTTGCTTGTTGGATAACGTGCTTCGACAGTGATTACCCTTATATATATATATACATGGCTGCCGCGGGTTTTTAAAAGGTAGTAAAAGGTAGTAAATTAAATTAGGCCAAATTAAAGCCAGTAAAAATTAGTAAAAAGTAGTAAACGTCATCTGACGAGGTAGTAAATTTTCGAACCCTAATCCAACTGGACCAATGCCTTTTTCAATTAATGTTACTTACGTGAAGGCCTAGCTTCTTCAATTACTTGCGTGAATATATTTTTATGTTGCGAGTAGGACCTGTGACCTAGGATCACGTGTACCCCGCGCGCGCGTTAAAGTCAGTGACCTAGGATCACGTGTACCCCGCGCGCGCGTTAAAGTCAGTTTGATTACCCGGCTGGCTTGCTACCAAACCTCTCAGTGAATTCGCATTAAAATGGGTAAATGTAAATTTTCAGACCTCTGGCTGGAGGAATCAGCCTTTAAAGACTGGCTTAGGCCAGTAGCTGGCAACAGCCGAGAGGCGTATTGCAGTGTCTGCAAAAAGACCATTAATATTACCTGGATGGGGGTGAAGGCGGTCAAATCGCATATGGAGTCTGCAAGTCACCGAGCAAGGATGCGGGGACGTAGCACGCAGCTACCGCTGTCGCTGTTTTGCGCTAGCACGACTGCTAGCTCGACTGCTAGTTCTACTCCCTCAACCTCCACTGCTTCCTCAACTTCGTCTGCTCCCGCCCCGCAATCCACCGGCAGTATTCCTACGACCAGCACACAGATGCTCTGCGCTGCCACCTCTACACTGCAGGCCGAGGTACTGTGGTGTTTAGATTTAGCAGTAAAACACCACTCGTTCAAGTCAAACGATAACATAGGAGAGCTGTTCCGCATGATGTTCCCGGACTCCCAAATCGCAAAATCGTTCGCGTTGGCCAAGGACAAGACCGGCTTACATTCATCAAATTTGGCATTGCCCCCTATTTTAAGAAGCAACTTGTTTGAGGCCATCAATCATGCTGGACCGTACGTCCTGATGTTTGATTGAGAGCCTCAACCAGTCGTCAAAGAAAAAACAAATGGATATACACATTCGTTTTTTGGAAGATGGTTGTGTACAGTCCAGATACTTTGGCTCACAGTTCCTGGGACATGGAAGAGCTGACGATCTGTTGCGGCACATCAAAGTAAGTTTATTTTCTTTTACTTACACTTATTGGTTACATGGGTACGGTGGCGCCTGAGCATTCACAAAAAAAAAAAAAATAAGTAATTTTTCACACCGTTAGCACACCAGGATCTCGTTAATTACGAGAAAATATCTCCGTAATTACGGACATCAGGATCAACCCCTCTCATTCATCAATAACGTGGCTGGCTGGCTGCAGGACGGCAACGATGACGCTATCCGACGCCATTTGTATTTTATTATTTAACATTTTCATGGATATTTGATAATTATTAATTAAATTAATTATTAGTATTATTTAACCTATCGTTGAATTTCTGTAACCACAATATTGGAAAAGTGTTCTATAATTAAAAAAGTGTTATAGCCAAACTGTTATGCTTAATCTGAAGGTTGAGCATGGCTCAGATAAAGTCAGATCTACATTATTGGGATTTACAGTGAGCCACATTTGGAGAACCAATGATCTAACTTTGGCAAAGCAGTCCTTGATATAGGCCTAATATCTATCACTGTCAAATGTATTCCAACACCCGACTTGTGTCTTACTTTAGGATAGTAAAGCTAAATGTTTAATTTGAAGCATATACAGTATTACTGTCTGTATATTGAATGTGGTTTAAATGTTATTTAATCAAACTTTCTTCTGTGTGATAATTCACAGGAATGTGTTGCACAACTCAACATGAGGGAGCTTCTCTCAGTTGGAATGGATGGCCCTAATGTGAACTTCAAACTCCTGGATCTCCTTCAAAAGGAGCATGCTGAGCTGTACGGAGGTGCTCAAGTCCTGATGGTTGGGAGCTGTGGACTGCACACCCTCCACAATGCCATGAAGGCAGGCTTCACAGCCTGGCAAATTGACAAACTCCTGCGCGCGCTCCATTTTCTCTTCCACAACGTTCCTGCCCGAAGAGAGGACTACACCAACATAACCGGATCATCCTGCTTTCCCCTCTCTTTCTGCGGCCACAGGATGGGTCGAAAATGTGCCGGTTGCAGAGAGATTCCTTGGAAGTTTGGCCCATGATTCGGAAGTATGTTGATGCTGCTGAGGAGAAGAAGGTCCAAAAACCGAACACGGCCTCTTATGACGTCATCCTGGCAGCACTAGGAGATGCACTCTTAATGGCAAAGCTTCAATTCTTCCTCGCCATTGCGAGAAGTTTTAACCCATTTCTTATTAAATACCAAACAGATGAGCCAGTGTTGCCTTTTTTGGCAAAAGATTTAACTGAGCTTCTGTTGGTAAGTAAGATTTTGATTAATTATTTTAAAAGTAAACCTGTATTAATTGATTGAATGGTTGGGTAACTATCTGCTTGTTATCATCATCAGAGTTTACTGAGGCGATTCATTAAAAGGGAGCTCCTACAGGACCAAAGCCCCCTGCAGCTCATTAATTTGGACATCTCTGAGGAGAAGAACTGGGTCTCCCTCAAAAGGGTAGACATAGGCTTGGGGGCTGAATCTGCCATCAAGGTATTTTCAGTGTTTATTTGTTTTGTGAGTTGAATTTGTGAATTATGATGCCTGCACAAATCAACTAGCAATTACAGTTTGTTCAGTATTAATATTATCATTAGTATTATGTAAACATTTCCTTTCAAAGAAAGCATCGACTATATGTTTCTTAATGTTTCTTGATAGGCACTCCTGGGCAAACCAGGAACCAAGATAGGGGAACTATCTGTACTCAGCCTGAGAAAAGAGTGTTTGCAGTGTCTGATTAGGATCGTAAAGAAACTGCAGGAAAAGTCCCCGTTGAAATTCCCCATTGTTAGGCAGATTTCCTGCCTGGATCCCACAAAGATGGTCAAAGCTCCAGAGTGGTGCATCGTACAGATGAAGGCATTAGTACATACTTTCATCCAGGGGCAGCAGCTGGCAGGTGGCATTGCAGCTGGTAAGAAAATATTGTATAGGGACAGTAGAAGTGGATAAGTTATTCAAATTGATTGAGGTCTTGTGCTAGAAATCTCATTTGTGGTTTTCTGCCTTTTTAATCTAAGAGGTGTAAAAAAAGTGTCAATGATCAATTTGTAATTTAGGCAGGATTTCCGTGTCCCCCAGGTTGAGAACCAATGCTTTAGATACTGTTGTGTATCTATGATGTACTGTATGTACTTTTGTTGAATGGATGATGAAGCAGTTGACTGGAATGTGTTAATGTAATGAATATATCTTAATTTGTACCTGTCAATGTTGCAGGTGATGTCATCATTCAACAATTCACATCCTTTCTCTCTGTCGTGGGCAGAGAAGATGAGTTTGTTTCCTTCCAACCCCTGAGGCAGCGTCTCGATGTCTTTCTCCACTCTAAACTCTGTACGTCCCACCCTGACCTGCTAAAGTTTTGCCAAAGTGCTCTCCTCCTTTCCCATGGACAGGCCACAGTGGAGAGAGGCTTCTCGGTGAATAAAGAGGTAGAAACGTGCAACCTCCGTGATGAATCTCTCGAAGCCCTCAGGTTAATCTGTGATAAGGTAACTGTTTGTGGTGGCGTTCTTAAAGTTCCTCTGACCAAGGAGCTCCTGGCCTCTGCTGCTTCAGCGAGGTCACAATACAGGCTATACCTTGAGAGTGAGCGGAAAAAAAAGGAGGAAGCGCCACACAAGAGCTTAAGAGGAAAGCAGCAGAGAAGAAAGAGCTTGAGGACCTCCGGAACCAGCGGGCAGGTACTCAATAGCGTGTGCCATTCACTTGGAAATGATGCCGACAAGTATGCAGAGATGGCTGAGGGAAAGGCAGGAACAAAGATGGCTGAGCTCATCACAAAATCCAACTCTCTTCGGAGAAGACACAGGGACAAAAAAGCAGACCTTCTCCAAGTGGAAAAAATGATAAAAGAAAAAGCCACACAGCTGAGGCACTTGTGACTGCAATTTTAATTAGCAACTCGTATGTTTGCCTGTTATATCATTTAATATCATTGTTAATATCATTGGTTATGTTCTCTCTCTCTTGGTCATTTTTTGTGTCCAGTGTTGAAGTTATTAAGTTGTTTGTTAATAAAATACTATTACAGTGTAAAGTTGCACTTTATTGCCATTTTTTTGAGGCCCTAATTTAACCATTTTGTTTGTAAAGGTCCAGTCGGTCTTCTAATTGTCATGGAATTGTTACTTTTTGACATTAAGTAAAAACCTATGGACCAAGGCAGGTTGGGACACCTTGATTAATCCAACTCCTATGAGTTCCCTCTTACTTCAATGTAGTTCTCTCGCTGGCCCTAACACAAACACTCACATACTGTGTGTGTGTGTGTGTGTGTATGTGTGTGTGTGTATGTGTGTATATATATTTATTTTAAGCTGCTACAGTTGAAGCTTGAAGTCGTGCTGGTAGTAAAAAAAATTGTGACGGTAGTAAAAAGGTAGTAAAAAGGTAGTAAATTCAACTTAAGAATCTCTGTATAAACCCTGATATATGTATATATATATATATATATATATATATATATATATATATATATATATATATATATATATATATATATATATATATATATATATACATATACATACACACACTCCTAAAATGTAATTACAACCGAGACCAAAAAAACGTTGCGTGCTTTAGTAGTCTAGTTAAAATGTGTTTTACTGATCTTCATCTGCAAATCATGATCTGCACTCATTTGTCGCTCACTCACATTGGCGCACATGGCTGATTTGCATACGGCCACAGGACTGACTGGCTCCACAAGGCGAATAATGGAACATATTTATCTATCTATCTAGGCCTATCTGTCTGTCTATCAATGGGTGTCTAGTTTTAATGTGAAGTATTTTGTGTATGTCCAATCAGACTTGTCTCCCTTGTTCTCTGTGGTCTTGTAGGCTATTGTCCAGTGTGCGCCGAATCACATAAATGAATTCCAGACGATTTGAGTCGTTTGGTATTAATAAAGACTTGACTAGGCTATCTATCTAGCTAGATAGATAGCCTAGTCAAGTCAAATTAGACTATTTAATTAAAAATGATTCACCTCAGGCTCCGTGAATACTGGGGAATAGCGGGATAAAAGACAAGAGATGTATCCCTTGTAATTTATCCCTTGTCTTGTCGATTAAACAAAACGTGTTTTGTTTACAGCATGACTCCACGTGATTGCTTTGTTAGATTGGGGGTACGGAGAGCAAATGAAATGATTCCCGCTTAATGCGAACGTTCTAGAGCGCAAAGATTTTCTATAAATAAGCCTTATTAATTAATTAACTTACTAATAAGAATTATTCATTTGCATTATTAGGACTATGCGTGTATTATTCCTTTGCACAACGTATTATTCCTTTGCCCAACGAATGCATTTTCGATATTTGATAACGAGTTCCTCCCATTCAGCGCAAGGATGATTAGTGTGCTAGGATCTCGGTTAACAGGCATCAGGCATGTATCGCGCCTATTTTACAATAATCTCAAACAGACCAACCAACCACGCGTGACACCTCTGCCCAGGCCAGAGCCTTTTTGTTGCGAACTCGGAAGTGAAAAAGGCTCGGATCGTACAACACCGAGTGCCCAGTTACAGCCGCGATTAAACTCTCACTTGAGATTTTGTGAAGACAGTAGGAAGGAACCAAAAAAATTAGGTAGGAACCAAAGTGCCGGTGTTCGGTGTTCCCCGGGATCCACGCAAGCAAAGAACGTCTACTTTCCGATTGGCTGTCAGTATTTGGTCGCTGATACGCGTCATAGTAATTTGCATAAAGTTAAATCGTTTTCAACTTTTTTTGGACGCTCTGGTCGCTCGACTTTTGCCGCTGGTAGCGCTGGACGCTTGGGTCGCTCTGGTCGCTCGAGCCCATAGAAAGTGAATGACTTCCGGTGATTTGGTCGCTCAATTCGCTTTTGGTGTGAACGTACAGGTTCAGACTACCCGATTCTCAGACATCCCTCCAGGATTTAACATGTCACACTGTACGATCCCAGAGCCAGGAAATCGGGCGTTGTCACGTCGGAAGACTGGCCACCCTACACGATTCTAGGGTGTGACGCTCTTTACTTTGTATCATTCACGTTTACAAGATATTTAGAAAATCAGAGGTTTAGAACTGACATAAATGTTTTTTACATTTTTGTCCTAAAGGTTCCAGTAGTTTTTATATCTGCTCAATGCAGCAACTCCTCACAGTAGTTGCGTTGCGACTTGCGAGTCACATGAGCGATGTAAATATACTGCCGCATTTCAACCAAAGTTGTCTCCATTATGTTTCATTTTCTCTCGTTTTCTTCATTAGCATTCTTCTTGCTATTGATCGCATTCGTTTTTTGTAGTAGTTGCTGTGTACTCAGCGTAGTGCAGTGAAGTCAGCTGGTACACACTGAGCTCCAGCTGTTCGTAGGGTTCCCTCACGCAGCTGGGGGCGGGGTTCCCTCATGATGACGTCATGCGATTCCCCAAAAAATTCTGACTTGCTAAACTTTTCGTCGTGGGGCTTTTGAACGTCGCAGACGAAAACGTAGCAGATCGCAACCATGTCACATTACAAGACCTCGTCTCGTCGCCGACCTGTCAAAATCGTGTACGATTCGCAAATTTGTCTGCGACGAAAGAATCGGGGCAAAGTCGGGCTGAAATCGTGTAGTCTGAGCCGGCCTATGCCCGCTTGCCCGGGGCAACTAAAGTAATATTTGGGCATGTTGATTATTTCTGGTTGCCCGAAAGGTCAAGTGCATTTTTTTTAGGGTTTGTTCACATATATTCGTATATATTTAAGAGTTTCTAAAAACTGCAAAAGCAACCATTTTCTCCCGTAAAATCACACAAAATGGATATATTTGCAATTGATCAACGTCTTCTCTTCTCTCGGACAGCGAGTTAACTGACACACAGCGCTACAGCGCGAACGTAGCCCCGCCCCCTGTCACTCACTCGCGGTGCGGTTTCTGTGATTGGGCGATAGTCTCAACGCTCTGTGTGACGTGTTAGCTAAAGGTTAGCCACTACAGCTAGCATCTCAAGGGTAGCGCCGCCGCGACCGCTTTAGGTGGAGAAGGTAGACGGAGTAGTGATGGCGGAGTGCAGTTTGGACGTACTTTAGATCAAGGCAAATTACCAAGGGAAGTCAAAAGAATCGTTTAAAGTCATATGCAAATGCATGAACACGGTTTGGGGTTTCATAACTGCACAGCAATAGCGATCTTTTTCCCGAAACTGGACCCGCACAAACTATAAGCTGAGCCTCCACCAATTCCGACAATCTAACCATATCATTCTGGGACTAAAACTCAAATAACAACTTGGAAGAAACTTTCCCTTTTCTTTTAAAAACCAAAAAGGAAATTTTGCCTACAATTAGGGCATGTAGTAAGACGCTTTTATCCAAAGGAACTGTGGACCGAACTAGCAACCTTTGAGTTACAAGACAACTGCTCTACCGCCTGAGCTAATCCGACCCTATACCGGGTTGTGTCCACAAGGTCCAATCTCCTCTCATGTCGCCAAATTTTGCAACCAAACATGGTGTTTACAATAAATTACTTGGAGAAGGTTTCTCAGAAAAAAGGTAAATTGCCTTCAATCAGAACACATGTTCTTCAGCGCAATCTAGTGGCCATGTGTGTATTTGCTAATGTTTGGCTTGGTGTCATTCCATTAAATTTGCCCTGAACTTTAAATAGAGGTTTCAAGTGTCAACATGGTAAGATATCTACCCGTTTGTCCCTACGGTACGACGGTGTCATACAAACTGATAATTCAGGTGGAAAAAGTAATCTCATTCTGCGTGAAGTAGTATCCACATTGAATATTTCACTTGCCACAACATTCTTTCTATTGGCACCAAGGTGTAATATTATAGCCCTAGCAGTTTTGGAGATATACTCCATTTACTTTGGTTACATTCTTTTCTGAAAAAACTGTTTTCCCCTGATATCGAAAATGGTATAGAATATCAATATTTTTCCAGGTATAGTATCGAAGTTAGAAAATTCAGTATCGTGACAACAGTAGGCCTACTATAAACGCGATTGTGATTATTTAGTCAGACTTGCAAGAAACGTGAGAGTTAAAAAATGCATATCTTTGCTACTACCTTGGACATTGAGTTATTTACATTGGCATAAAATCCAGATGAAAGCATGCAGGTCTACATATAACTTGGCGATGGCTTTAATAGTTTGCAGCGGTGGACTGAAAAACACGTACTATGTGGAAGCCAACATTCAGCCTCAGTCTGAGCTAGGATGAGTGTTCTGAGTTTCCCAAAATTAGGCCGGGTGCCTGGCAAAAAGAGGCCCGTTCATGATTCTGATTTTTAATTTGGGCAAGTGAACATTACATTCGGACAAGTCGAACATGACCTGTACTTTCCCGATGGGCAAATGCTTTTGAAACCTCAGTGGCAACCCCTGGGCTTGTTCTTAACAACTAGTTATTCCACCGAATGAATGGCTTGTGGTTGTTTTTTTTTGTACATGAATCTATTTTTCCCGAGCCTGGAAGCTCTGCGTTGCTGGTCAAAGTGCTTTTTTCTCGGATGACTTTAGGTCAGAACAGATCTTTTCAATGATGTCCCGAACTTTGTAGAGTACTTGTCTAACAAGCTGTGTCGTGCCTTCCTTCGCTCTGTCCTAAACACGCAGCCGACTAGCATCTCCTTATTACGACATGAATGTATCACCCCCCCCCCCCCCCCACATGGTCCTTGAAATATTTAAACAGGAAAATAATTCCCTGTATATTTACTCAAAAGGATGCATTGCTGTACCACAAAAAAAGTGTGTGTGTGTGTGTCTCATTTTCCCATCTCTTTTACAAGAACGACCTGGCCAAGAAGGCAGCACTTTGATAAAATAAACACTATCAACAGTCACATACATTCTCACGAGCTACACTCGGCACCAGTCAGTAGATAAGATACAGAGGATGGAGTACTGTCTTACGTGATGGTAGTGTTGCTTGATGTGTTGGCCTCGATCACTGTATGGTGGCCGTGCGTGGCCTGGCAAGAAGACCAGGCGGCCGGGTTATCGAAGAGGACTGATTGATTTCATATAATGGAGCAGTGAACATGACCATGGTCAGGTACTCAACCTGGTGTAGCCACTCTTGACCTGCTTCAGCTTTCCTCGATTTGTAGCCAAATCGGCTTGTTGTTGAGAATAACTCATGTCAACCCATTATTTGGCTTTCACGATAATTTTGAATAGACAATATTTAACGTATTACTCACACTAGTCTTGTGCCAAAATACGTAATTGAGAATGTCGATATTTCGCCTTTAAAAAACAAAAAAACAAAAGAAATAAATGACACTCGAAAATGGTTAAAAAAGAAAGTGTTCCAATCTAAAATGATGTACAGATGTGTCCAGCTGTTCTGCCCTTACTATAATTTGAAAAACTTGATTGTGTTAATTCTCTGATCGTTCGACGCTAAAATCGAAATAGCGATCAAAGTTTGGTTAAAGCCCAGCCCTATTGTAGCGTGGAGCCTGCTTCACCTGTTCAGCCTCCACCTTGTGTGACTCGACAAAGATTCACTCGACACCCTACCAATGCACCCTCACCTCCACCTAACAAAGCCAACCACACAACACCTAGCACTACCAACCCTACCCTATAACCCCGTCTTAACCCCCTATACCACTACCAACCCCCCTTATAACCCGTTTTAACCTCAACAAAGGATGCAGCTAGCTCTTACCACAATAGACATAGTGTGTGACCGATGATCTGTCATCTTACACTTCCATCCATCTTACTCAATGCACCCGCACCTCCACCATAACAAAGCCAACCACACAACACCTAGCACTACCAACCCTACCCTATAACCCCGTCTTAACCCCCTATACCACTACCAACCCCACCCTATAACCCCGTCTTAACCCCCTATACCACTACCGCTAGCCTTACCACCATAACGTCAACAGCACTCCACCAACACCACCTCCCTGTACCACTAGCCTTACCACCATAACGTCAACAGCACTCCACCAACACCACCTCCCTGTACCACTAGCCTTACCACCATAACGTCAACAGGTTCAGTCTGTTCTCGTGTTGTGTCGTGTGTGTGTGTTAAGGGTGTGGATTGCTGGTTGAAATGCGGCAGTTGTTACCCTGCGCTCACTGTGTGCTCCGTGACAGGCTCGAGAGTGCGGGCACCCACGCGAGGCCCAGACGTAGCAGCCGGGGGTATGAAGAGGGAAACATGCAGAGGACAGGCGACAGACGAGAGCCGGAGTCACGGAGGACCTGTGGTCAGGTGAGACTCCACCCTGAAGGGTGTATGTCTTCTACCCTGAATTGTGTTCTAGCACTCCTGAGCTTCTGTCAGCCTGTAGATCCTCTACCCTGTTAGTAAGTCGTAGGCGTGATAGTGATTATGCCTCGAATATGGATGACTGTAATTTATAATTCACTCATGTCATTCTGACGTTTGGTCAATATCTGGAAAATCACGATTCATTGGCTTTGAGGAGTATGAAAAATGACTATATTGTTAAAACCGTTATGGATATGTCACCATGTCCTCGTGGTCACAAAAAACGTAGAACTGGAGAAACTTCGAAATTTTCGCCTTGTTATTAACAACAACAAAAAAAAAACAGAAAAAAGAAAAAGACAAGCAGAGGCAGAAATGGTTAAAAAAGAAAGTGTTTCCAATCTAAAAGATGTACAGAATGTGTCAGCTGTTCGCCCTTACTATAATTGAAAACTGATTGTGTTAATTCTCTGATCGTTCACGCTAAAATCGAAATAGCGATCAAAGTTTGGTTAAACGCCCAGCCCTATTTGTAGCGTGGAGCCTGCTTCACCTGTTCAGCCTCCACCTTGTGTGACTCGACAAAGATTCACTCGACACCCCTACCAATGCACCCTCACCTCCAACCTAACAAAGCCAACAACACACACAGCACTACCACCTACCTTGCACTACCAACCCTACCATATACAAACCCGGTTAAACCTCTTAACCCCTATACCACTACCAACCCCACCCTATAACCCCGTCTTAACCCCCATATACCCACTACCGCTGCCTTACCACCATACACGTCAACAGCATTCACAACACCACCTCTGTACCCACTAGCCTTACCACCATAACGTCAACAGCACTTCCACCCAACACCACCTTCCCTGTACCACTAGCCTTACCACCAATAACGTCAACAGCACTCACCAACACCACCTCCCTGTACCACTAGCCTAACCACATAAACGTCAACAGCACTCCAACCAACACCACCTCCTGTACCACTAGCCTTACACCATAACGTCAACAAAGCACTCCACCAACACCACCTCCCTGTACCACTAGCCTTACCACCATAACGTCAACAGCACTCCACCAACACCACCTCCCTGTACCACTAGCCTTACCACCATAACGTCAACAGCACTCCACCAACACCACCTCCCTGTACCACTAGCCTTACCACCATAACGTCAACAGCACTCCACCAACACCACCTCCCTGTACCACTAGCCTTACCACCATAACGTCAACAGCACTCCACCAACACCACCTCCCTGTACCACTAGCCTTACCACCATAACGTCAACAGCACTCCACCAACACCACCTCCACCACATCCCCCTGATTAACGGTGTCTTGGTGAATATATTCCCCACCCAAGCTGCTAAACCCTGCCGCTCACTTGGTATTCACGGAGCTCTCCGTGCCGGAGCCGCCCTCCCGCGGGGACGCTCGCACAGATGCTGCGACGCCTCCATTATGCACGTGGCGCCGCGCTGTAACCGGCGTCTCGCGGGGACGGGCGGCGCGGACACGGCCTCCCAGCGGCTCTGGAGCTGGTTGGTCGGGGGGTGGGGGGGGCGTTTAGGCATCTGGAGGGAACAGATGATGGGGAAGGGGAATGTGGTCGGTTGGAGAGACAACGCTACCGCCTTGTTCAGCAGCTACTGCAGCATAGCCCTCACACCAGGGGATGGTATCCCTGACCCCATGAGGTCCCTTCAGACATCAGGGCCCCGTGTGTCCCTGTCCCGATGTGTCCCTCTGTCCTCATGTCCATCTGTCCCCCCCCCAGGTTGTGGGAGGACGGCTGGAAGCACAGCCGCTACTACAAGACGCAAGTTGGCGATGGACTCACAGACGAGGACTATCAAGAAGAAGGTGTTCGCTCCTACGTGGAGGCGTGTTGGGTGCTGCGCTACTACTACCAGTAAGAGGACCCCCCCCCCCCCTCCACAGGTCCTCTTCGATGGGTGTGCTACGGTCGCCGCACTACACTGGGCCAGCCTTGTACGGTCTCAGTGACGCAGGACACAGGGTCAAAAACAAACATCATCATCACGTGGTTGGAGTGAGGAACGCCAAGCCGCTTGGCTTTCAAAGTGGCTCAAACCAAAACCTGTCTTATCCCCGTTATCTATCATTTCCTTTTATAATGATTTTTTTATTATATGCAACTACTGTTATATTAACGAACCTGGCCAAGTACATCTTTAAATGATTTCAACGTCCAGTCCACACGCGGATCCCGTAGGAACACACATCTGCCAGCCCACCTAATCCTAGTCCCCCCGCTCTAATTGAGTTAACAATTCTCCAAGCACCGCAGCACTTGAACCTCCACTGATGGCGCCGCTGGGATCCATCCATAATCAATATGCAGGAGGCAATATGTATTGATCCCGCTCCCGCGGAGGTAACCGAGGCCGGGGAGTATTATGGATGTCTGGGGGGCGATTTGCGGTAAGTTAATTGTGACGGTTGTGTTGAGCTCAAGACCACATGCCCGCGGCAAAGCAGTCCCCGCCGGGCCGTTGTGTCTCTGCATGCATTACCCCCCGCCTCCACGTCCGGAGGAAGCGGCCTGGTCTGTAGCGCTCGCGCTGCCTGCTGCCTGCTTCGCCCAGGCGCAACACTGCCAGTTAGAGGCACCACCCCTACACCACCCCGCCCGGGCGTGCAGGATTTTCAGCCAAACACCAA
>OLKM01005151.1:0-18234 GCA_900291075.1 Melanogrammus aeglefinus | reverse complement strand
TGTTACCAAGTAGAGGCTGGGCTGGTCCAGATCCCAAGCCCTCACTCCCTGACTATACAGTGCCCAACATGAACAGCGGCTCTCAAACCTGTACGGCGCTTAAGATAGTAAAGTATGGAGGGTCCTCCTTCCTATTAAAGTTCTAGTGGAGAGGACTCTCCTGACTGTTGGTGTGCAAACACTACCGCGAAACACGGAGCTCTTCATAGTTCAACTGTTACTCAAAAACTTATCCACACGGACACACCCCCCAAAACACGTCATCCGTTACATTAAATACAGCATGCTATCAAATAACGGCATGCCGTAACCACTGTCATGGATACATAACATTTTACCCTCTCAGGGGAGATCCAAACCCACATCCCTGATGAATATAACACGAAATTATAGTAATATAATTAAACAGTACTAGGGTAATTATAGTAGATAACAGAATACATCTGTTAATGACTTCAGTCCCGGCCCGAACATATTATGACAAGGCTATTTTAAAAGCTAAAGTGCTTTAGAACACCAGACTAAAGTAACTCGAACCAGTCTTGATGAGGTAAACCATTCAAACATCGTATTTCCTGAGAGTAGCCCGGTTTGGCACACGGGCACGGACTGGTCGTGCTGCCCGGATGACTGGGCCTCCGAGTCTGGATCAGATCTCGGCTGGCCTCCCAGGTCTGACACCCGTAGGTTAGGTGTGGCCACTTTGCGGAGGCGCGCGTGCCATGCCACCACCGTTCATCTGAGAGACACGAAAGTTGGCAGGCCCCCTTAGTGCTCAGTCTTACCTGAAAGGGCTGACCGCAGATGACCAATAGCTTATGGCCCTTGTGGGTTTCCCTGACCCTGACCAGTCCAGAAATGTGAAAGCTGGGTGTTGCCCTGTGGAACGGTCAAAGCGCTGTTATGTTGCCTGCTGCCGGGCTGAACTCGGTCACTAGCGATCAGTTGTTCTCCCCGCTGGCCCCCGTGATGTAGGTGAAGCAGGAACACGAAGGCAATCCAGGGTAGTGACAGCTCCCGCCCCCAACATCCAGAAAGTGCTGTGAGCTGTCTGTTGTAGTAGTGTGTTTAGCAGCTCGGTAGTGTCAGTAGGTCCGCAGGATGCTGCTGAAGAAATTGAAACCCTCTGCTATGTGTTAGCTCTATACCATTTTTCACGTCTGGTTCATTGCGCTCCACTACCCCCCATTCGCCTGAGCTTATACGAAGGCTGTGGCGTATGTGTCTGATCCCCCCGCTCACTCAGAAAAGTCCGTGAACTCTGCAGAGATGAATTGCGGCCCATTGTCTGTGGTGATTGTTCGTGGGCATGCCCCCCAACGAGCAAAAAGCACCTCCAGAAAGTCAATACTGCCTGTGTTGGTGACTGACCCTGTAGAGACTGCCCTCATGGGCCACTTAGAGTACAGGTCATTTAGGCGCACGACTGAGGAACCCGTTGGTGATATGGGACGCCACGGAGCTCACCACACAATACGCTCCCATTTGGATTGTGCTCCCAAGGCCGCTAGCTGGCCACTCAGCTGTGGGCTGAAGGGGAGGAGCTGGTGGGGGGTCCGGTCCTTCCACTCACCAGGCAAGGCTGGCTAGTCTCCACACCATAGCCTCCACATCCCCATCGATTCCTGGCCATCAACCACTTCCCTGCAGCGCTGTTTCACTTTGACAATGCCCAGTTGCCTTCATGGGCCATGGACAAGACACGTGCTGTAAACGGAGGTTAGACGTCATGGCCCCTTGCAACGCATGTGTCGTTCCCAGCAAAAGAGTTCATCTTTTTAAACCGGCGGAAAGAGCTTAGACTGTCTGTTAGGCCAGAGGCTGAGGCCACCCGGAGTGGGATAAAGTCCGCGCTGTGAGAGCACTGGGGTCCTGTTCAGAGGCCTCGTTGAGATCTGGAATGACACACTATTCCTCGAGGGGGATGGAGGAGCTAAATGAGGCCAGGTCGCTGTTGTCTGGAGTCGGCTCCACAGCTGGAGTGGGGTGGAGCGTGACAGTAAGTCGCCACCACATTCTCTCTCCCGGTGTGAACTGCAGTGTGAATTGTACTGGTGAAGTCTTCTCATACCAGCGGTGGATGCCGCAGAGCCTGTGCCAGAACCAAGATGTGGCCAGCAGGCTTGTAAAGCGCTGGTGGTCCGTACGTAATGTGAATGCCGGCCATACACTACATAGGCCACCGCTCACAGGCCCCAGACACAGCTAGGGCCTCTCTCTCCCCCACGGAGTACTTCTGCTCTGCTGAATTAAGAGCTCGGAGGCCAAAAGCAATCGGCCGCTCTGTGACGTTTGTGAGCTAGGACAGCACAGCCCCCAACTGCGTAGTTGAAGGCATCACAGGTGAACAGCCGTCGGGCTGGGGTGGGTCGAAGTGGGCGAGTACTGGTGGGCGATGAGCTGGGCCTTCAGCTGCATGACCCGGCATCTTCGCAGCAGGGGTCCATGCCCAATGGCGTCTCTTTTAAGGAGCAGTCGTAAGGGCAGTGTGGAAGAATACTGAGGAAGAAAACGCAAGTAATGACGTCATGCCCAGAAGGAAGGCAATTTGGCAGGCTGGAGAGGCATGGCAGCCGTGAATGCCTCCACGTTAGAGTGCATGTGGGCCTGAGCCTTTGGGCCAGGCGAAAACCCCACCAACTTCACCTCGGACGACAGAGAATACACTCTCCCCATTTCAGTGTGAGCGGCATGGGAAAACCAGCGTGTGAGTAACCTGTGTGAAGTCGTTGTCGTGGATGGCAGCCGCTTGATTCCGTGTACTACTAATGTCATCCAGCGATATCACCACCCCTGGATCCAGCGAAGATGGTTGAACATTATTTCTGGAGACAGCTAGGGCGAGCACAGACCAACGGCACCCTGGTGTTAGCGGAAAACGCCTGTGTGTGTGACGAAAGCGGTGAGGTTACGGCTGTCTGGTGCAGGGGTGTACTGCAGGTAGCCTTGCGGAGGTTCATAGCTTTGGAAAAAATCTTGAGCCCGTAAATTGAGAGGTCAGTTCCTCTGCTGTTGGCAGCGGGTATTTGTCGGGGCACCACGGCCTGCTAACCGCCCTCAGGTCCACACACCACGCAAACCACCTGACTTTCTTCTTCGCGATACCAGGTTAGAGATCCGAGCGAGGCGTTGACTACTCAATGGTGCCTAAGTCCAACACTTTGTCAGCTCTCTGAGACGTCATCAGTTAGCTCCAGGGGAATGCGGCGAAGAGGCTGTATGACAGTGTAGTCTTTGACGAAGCATAGTTGATGGCGTGAAAGCTGAGATGCACCCAGGCCAGAAAAAAGTGCTGGCCATCGCTTTTCCATGTGCGCTGACCTGGTGAATTGTTTGCTCCACCGCTGTCCTGACGTGAAAGCCAAGCTGGTGATGAGATCTAGCCCCATGAGTTAGCTCATGGCGTGCCACTTGAAAAAATGAAGTAGCCTAGGAGTGTTTGCCATGGCGCACCGGACAGCTGAGGTAGGCCCACTAAGTCGATCTTAGAAATTGCCATATCCATGAAGAACAGCCGAAGGAATCTGCAGTGTGGATGTGGGGCAGAAAGCGCTTGACTGTGGGGCCAGTTGAGGAGGGATAAAGCCGCTCCATATCCAGCAGTAAAGAACACAGACCCATTAGTTCACTGTGCAGTCTTGAAGGACACCATGGGCAGAGCTGACAGAGTGTATGGGTGTTTGGGCTGATAGCTAGCCACAGCCTGTTGTGGCCTGTCCGTGGGCCGAGCACGGACGGCGCAGAGCGACAGACTTTGGCGAAGTTGGTTTGTCTCTCCCGCCAGACTGCAGACTTTTCCCCTGCCGGGCCATGTTGGGGCTCTGCTCATGTGGAAGAGCATCCACAGTGCCACAACTGCGACGTGGCTGGCTACGTGTGTGGGATGTGTAGTAATCCCTGGCTGTGTTCTGCGATGCAGGCTAGGTGAGCGCTCAGAATCTTCGACAGTTGGTGCGTCAATGCAGGCCTGAGAGAAAGCGCGCGGAAGCTAGTTGTGATGCCAGCCTCGGTAGCTTTCTATTTGCAAGGCTATTTCCAGTACTTTTTTAAGAGTCAAATCATCTGGTGACATAATTAACTTTTCCGAATTTTGGGGGTGGCTGCGTTGTTCTGCAGCTGGTCCTTATCATCTCCTGCTCCATTTCACCGAATTACAGAAACGCTGAAGCTGCGGAAGGTCGGCTTATTAATGGGGTTCTGGAAATGAGCTGTCCCTCAGACCGAGGCAATGAACAAGGAGTGCTCTTCGTCGCGGGTCGCTAGCATCCTCCATCCTAGAAGCTGCGAGGATGTTTCAACCACTCCAGCCAACGAATCCACGTACGGAACTCCGCCTGGTAGTGTAAGGAAAGTGTATGGTGTGGGAGTGAAAACTCCATCCTCGTCGCCAATGTTGTGTGTGCAAAACACTACGCACGCGAAAACACGGGAGCCTCATGAGTTCAACTGTTTACTTCAAACTTATCCCAACGGACACACCCCCCCGGAAACACGTCATCCGTACATTAAAATACAGCATGCTATCAAAATACGGGCATGCCGGTAAACACTGTCATGGATACATAACACTGACCCAGGATGGTTCTGGTGACGCCAGAAGCAGCCTTCAAGAACATTTGTTCTCTCCCAGAAGGTATGACCTAATGTACCAACGTTATGGTCGAACCTCAACAACTAGGTTGCCTAACAACCTGCTCTATCCAGCTTGGACTGGTCCAGAACGCGTGGTTTAAACTGGTATTCTCTTCACATTTTATTGCCATTATTTAGAATTCTTAGCCACTCAGAATAATGATGGTGATGAGCTCTGAGATGGGCAGTTTTTAATGTCAAATTACTAGATTATGAACATTTAATAGAAATGACTAGTATTTGGAGGCTTTGTGTCCAGTACCATATGTTTTTCACAAATAGTTTTACACTTTCCACACTTAGCAGAAAGTCCTTACCCTCCTCTTCCTCAAAACGTCTTCCGTTGATATTTCCCAAAATGATTTGCTGGGCAGGTCAACATATGTTTTCTAAGTAGATCCAAATAGTTTAAGAGATTCCTTAGCTTTGTTTTTTTTTCTTCTTCCTAGATCCCTGCCTGTGAATGGAGGTAGTTTAGGTTTAACCAAGAACCCTGTCTGTGAATTGGAGGTTAGTTTAGGGTTAAACCAGAACCCTGGCTGTGAATGGGGGGGGGGGGGGCGGGGGTTAGTGTTAACCAGAAACCCTAGGGTGCTTTATATATATTGGGTTATATTAAACCATTCCACTTTCACTATGGCGAGGTCTTCATAGGTACTTTTAATACTAAAACACGAGTTTCCTTTCTGGTGGCTGAGACTATTTTGACGCCTGATGGTATGGTATAATGTCTTATATGTACTGGGTGTTCCCCAGAACCACCTATGGTCCACAGCTCTTTGCCAATGTGACAACTTCAATTCTGGGCGTTTAGCATTTCAAAGGAATTTCCCTGCACAAATGGTCAAATGTGAAGTAGTATAACGAGTTTGGTTCAAGATATCTGAAGCCATTCTCAGGCCTGTTTGAAAATAAATCTTGGGGCAGAAAGGATGACAATTGAAAGCTTCATAGTTTGTCTACTTTGCATCCTGAAAATTAGGAGAATTGATTAACTAATGTAAACAGAGAATGGGAGTGTATGGGTGGGTTCTAGACCAGCGCAAAGAATATCATCGGCAATATTTATGTCTCATATTGACTTCTTGAATACCTTTACATTGTGATTGTAACATTAGCGACAGCTAGAAGGCTGATTAACGATCTCCTTGTTTAAGACCTTCTTCATGTCAAAGGAGAAGATATCACAACCGTTTGTGATGTTTACCTCGACAGATTAACATCTTTAACCTCCTAAATGTTGAAGTCCTACATCTTCTTATGTGGAGCACGCACACCACACACACACACACACACACCACACACACACACACACACACACACACACACACACACACACACACACACACACACACACACACAACCCACACACACACACACACACACACACTCACAACCACCAGATATTAAAAGTCCATAACTTTCTCATATTATAATACTTCTGGTCAGTCTCATCTCTCTTGAAACTCCTACCCTCTTCTTTCTGGTGTGTCGTCCATCCTTTAAACCAAACAGATCATCCATATACCAGTCACTCTTCATGTAGATACAGGTGCGTCCAGGGAGTCCTCTCTCTTCTGCTGTGACTCTTTTAGAACCAGAAGAAGAATGTTATGATTATTTTATTAATTACAGTGTTGTATATTTTTTATTAATTGTAATTTCAATTTTGAAAATCTAAATAAGCCTAATTTAGTTAATATAAACTTGCTGAGCTCTGAGATGGACAACAGTCACAGACACTGAGAGATCCTCTTCCTACCTCTTAGCTTTTTTCTCGCGGCCGTGTTTTCCAGACGGAATGGTTTTATAGGTAGGGCGCCCCATCCTTCTCTCTCCTCATTGATAGTTAGACTGGAGACCTGGACACAAACACAACTACAGATTGTTTCTCTGGTCATTCAGTGTTTGTTATTCCCTGCTTTTATATAGAACCTGTCGAGAAAGTTGTGGAGACGCTGTTAGTGTGTTTCGCTCCAACCACTGATTACTTTATTCACTCAATGTGATAAAGAATGTTCAGGGCTTAAGTGTTTCTTCAAGGGGAACCAGAAGACAGATACGCTCACTATGAGGAAATCATCCTCTGTGGTTTTCTGTTCTGTTGAACCAGTCTGACTACCGACCTTAAACTGGCTTCCTCATGACGTTGAGATCACAACCACATCCCCAGATCTGACTCTCTTCCAGACTCACAAAAACAATAACACTAATGGGAATAATAATAATAATAATAATAATAATAATAATAATAATAATAATAATAATAATAATACAATTAAATGGATCATTATAATAATAGTAATACATATCACAATAACAATACAATTATAACAAAATACTTATTAAAATTATACAGGTAGTAATAATATTTATGATATTATCATATTAAACATAATAATATTCAAATGCTAATTTGATGAATAGTTAGACGAAAAAATTAACATTTTCATGGCAATAAATGTCGCTATACGAACCAATTAATTAACAAAGTGTCAAGTAGACCAAAGTTTAAAAATCAATAACATTACATTACATTTTGTTGAATAACTCAACCTATGAATTATGATATAACAGAACGTGTTGACTACAGTACCTTGTCTTCTCCCTGCTGTTATGAAGAGCTCAGCACCAAACCGTCCAACAGAACAACATGGAAAGTATGATGTTGTGAACCAACCGGTTGGTCCAGTTCCCCTCCCAGTTTAAACTCCTCTCTGATTAACCTCTTATAGGCTGCTGTTCCATGACTTCACTCACAGATGAAGAATAAACACTTCATTAAAATATGAACAATGGATATAGCTGTGATGTCTAGAAGCTCAGAGAAATACAAAGAGACACTTGATGGGTCAAATAGCAGGTAGAGACACTCAGTCACTGATGCATCGTCTCACATGTCCTGCTCAGCTACAGAAAATAAATACCAGGATTTTAATAACACTTTAACATACATTAATGAAACATTTATTAACATTAGTGAATGCATTTAGAAACATTAACTAAAATGTACTAACATTTAACTAATGTGATAGTTACTATTAATTAACATCAGTAAATTGCAAGAATAACCAGCATTAGCAGGGAGTAAAATACCTTAGTTCACGTGAACAATATTATCAAACCATGAACACCATTATTAAATGATTACATTCATTAACTTTTATTGCTTATGACCTGCATTAACTATATGTTAATTAATGGTTAATTTATGCACCCTTAGTGTAAAGTTTCCCATGATTTCCATGAAGAGAGAAATGTAGATAATGTAGAGAATAGAAACACATGACTAGAGAAGGCCTCTCCTGTGTTTCAGTTGATCAGTACAATCTCACAAAGATCAAATCCTCACCACACGTTTTCTTCCTCATACCAACCTGTGGCGGGCCGCGCCTCTATTCATAACATCACTCTGTTGAAGCTCAAACACAGAGAGACGGTAGCTGACCTCACTTTAATTTGTTTTCATTGGAGAGCCATTTTAAACACAGAAGGTTTAATCCGGCGTACAGGTTCATACAAATTTAGATATCCGCTTCTTCACTGAAAAAACTGGAGATAAAAGAAGATAAATGTCCTAAACAAGTAATGATGTTGTCAATAATCATATATGGTCTGCTCTGGTAGGGGTGAAGTTCTGCTGATTATTAACTGGATGTTTTAAATAATGTAATAATGAGTCCATAAGGTTTGCAGGTCCAAGTTGTCTGCTCTAATTCATATCTCCTCGTCTGTATCTTAAGGCTGGAGTCGGTCTCTCTGATGAAGATGTGTCTCTTGGTGTCCATGCAGTCAGTCATTAGGGCGGTTCCAGCAGCAGATATTTCCTGGTGAGGCCTTCTCCTGACTGGCAGCCAACTCATTTACATAACACATATCTTCTCTTGTTAGGAATGGTTTTGTAGGCATCAAGGTGCCAAAAACATGCCCTCTTGTATTGTCACAGTCACCTCACTCCTACAAAATGTTTTGTAGATGTTAAGAGATGATTACATCACAAGAGGGCGTGTCATTGAAGGATCCATCCTCTAGGTGGCTGCGAAAAACTACAACCTAAGATGGCTGCCGCACAAGAACCACTGTTGTGTTTATAAAAGTGAAACTACAACATCCAGGATGTGTGGAAATATTCGATGATTAGGTTAAGATATACATATATGTATATATATATATATATATATATATATATATATATATATATAATATATATATATATATATATATATATATATATATATACACATACATACATATATATAGAGAGAGATAGATAGATAGAAGACAAGATACTTTATTGATCCTATGTTATTTGGTTCCACAGCAGCACGTACATGGTGTGGTCTGTCTGTTTCCTTGTCTTGTTTTGGTGTGTTTCCGGTTTTACTTTGGTATCTGTCTTGTTTCTCCCCATGTCTGGTCAAGTTTCCCTTCTGTGTGATTACTGCTCCCTCCCCTAATGTGTTTCAGCTGTTACTCGTTGTGTGCCCTGTGTGTTTGGTATTTAAGCCCATGTCTTTCCTTTGTTGCTTGTCGGATCATTTTAGTTTGTGGTGAGTTTTTTCCTGTGTGTTACCTGTGTTCCCGGTGTTCCCTGTGTTACCCGCATCACCCGTGTTCCTTGCCTTTTGTGTTAATAAATTATCCTTTTACCCGAACTGTCTGCGATTAGGTCCTACCTGCCTGCCTGCCACCCGCTAACTTCATACTATGAGGGGCCGCCTGGGACAGAATTCATACTTGGTCTTACACACACTATTATACCAACCCGGTCTCACGAGATTTCGTGCTCATGCGCACGAAACGTTAATCTATTGAATCGTGTCCCAGAGTATGATTTTTCGACTTTTTTCGTGGAACGCATCACGAAATGTTAACCAATGCATTCTGAATGAATGGGCACGACTACGTCACGGATATTTTTCTGTGAAAATGGCGGACATACTTTTTATTCTTGGTGGAAAACATGATATTTTAGCATAGTTACGCCATTAAAATGGTGTTATGTAAACATTTTTAGCGAGAAATGTGCATTTACTTCATAATAATCGCTCGGCGAATGTGAAGGATGTTTGGTTTGATAGTTATGACGAAGAATATTTCAGTCGTCTCCACATAATAACATAGTTGGCTGCTATGATGTTTGCTATGGACGCTGAAACCAGCAGCTCGCATGCCGTTTAAATCATGGGAATAAAACCATTGTCTTTGCTGGTTATGTAAGGGATAATGTATAGAACGTACAGGCAACCAGTTGTGGGCCAGGAAGTGGATTTTCAATGGTCAGATACAGATCTTGTTATAACGATAATTGAATAAAAGTTATGGTCTACTTATAGATAGAATATTACAACAAAATAATTGTATATATATAACATATTTTAATATTTAATTAATTAAATACAAAAACGGCATTTAAACTATGTCGACAATGCCTAAACGTCCTATTATGAACATGCTGAACCATGCCTTTGGGCTTTTCTTTTCAATGGGCCTGCGTCAACGTCACGTCACTCTCGGCAAACCACGTTGGTTAAAGGCGTCAATGGAGCTGCCGTAAATTGTGTTTGTTTTTGTCGTAAACGTTAGCTTTCATAACCGCGCTAGCTTGGTTAGGAAATATAGATATTCCATGAAAATATCTGCCGTAACGGGGCAAAACAAGGTGTCCTTGTGACATCTACGTTTCGAGGCAATTGCAACGGTGCCATACATGACCATATTTGACTATGTTTCAGGTAGTAATTAGCTGTCGATTTGGAGCCTTTATCAATAATGACCAGCTATAGATTTGCTTCCCGATTGAGTTTTCTGACAAATGACATGTTATTTAGCATCTACATTAGCAGCTGAGTCCAATGAGATCAAGCTCGAACCTTGTGCCACACCGAGATCATGTCCTAGACCATAGGTGTACCATGTAAAATACAGGGGCCGTGTAGTGTAGGGGGCCGTGTAGGGCCGTGGAGTGTCATGCTTGGTGTCATTGGACTCAGCTCAATGTGTAGATGCTAAATAACATGTCATTTGTCACAAACTTTTATCGGGAAGCAAATCAATAGCTGGTCATTATTGATTAAGGCCTCCAATTTCGACAGCTAATTACTACAACATGTTTGAATGTGTTCATGTGTGGGCACCATTGCAATCGCCTGGAAGCGTAGATGTTGAAGGACATCTTGTTTGCCCTCTTACGCCACCAGCCCTACAAGAAATTACTCAGCAAGTGCTCCATCTCGTTGCACCTCACCCAGCGCTCGCTTGCAAGATTTTGGCCTGAAGTTCTACCCAACCTACACCCTAGCATCCAACCATGCATATCTGAGAATCAGGCCTCTCTTTAATAATACAAAAAAGTTATGAGAGAAATGCACATTAACTTTTTGTTATCTCATAAGCGGCGCGTGCCGGTTCCTTTTGACCTTTTGACCCCAGACTTCAAAACTTGGCCACAGGCAGCTGTGTCTACACACCTTAAGCCACAAATGTACACCTCCATCCACACAAAAATGGGACTAGAAACTAACCTCTGTCTTTATGTACATTTACTGTACTGTTGGAGGTCACGCCCTTTTCCGGCCTTTTCGAGATTAGCTAGGAGACTAAAATGTTTACACACATTTCCCGGGTCCCGAGAACGACATATCCGAGATTTGAGTTCTAGCCCTTAGAGAAAAAAAGTTTTCCCAAATGGACTGTCATTTGGACAAAGCCCCTCAGAAGTGTTGCCTGCAAGACCTAATGGTTCAGAATGTGGTGAAAAAACAGTTTTTGAGATAGGAAGGTCCTACCGCCCGAAATTTGAATACCTTATTCTAGGGCCTAACTGGGACCCCCGTACCGAAACTTGGACCGGTCGGACCCCGAGGGCAGGAAGGGGGGGCCCTTCCTGCCCAAAACTTGGCCCCGAGGGCAGGCCCCCCCTTCCTGCCCTCGGGGCCCGACCGGGCCCAGTTTCGGTGCGGGGGTCCCAGTTAGGCCCTAGAATAAGGTATTCAAATTTCAGGGCGGTAGGACCTTCCTATCTCAAAAACTGTTTTTGGGGTCAAAAGGTCAAAAGGAACCGGCACCACGCCGCTTATGAGATAACAAAAAGTTAATGTGCATTTCTCTCATAACTTTTTGTCATTAGAGGCCTGATTCTCAGATATGCATGTTGGATGGCTAGTGTGTAGGTCTGGGTAGAACTGTGTAGGCCAAAATCTTGCAAGCGAGCCGCTGGGGGAGGTGCAACGAGATGGAGCACTTGCTGAGTAATTTCTTGTAGGGCTGGTGGCGTAAGAGGGCAAACAAGATGTCCTTCAACATCTACGCTTCCAGGCGATTGCAATGGTGCCACACATGAACACATTCAAACATGTTGTAGTAATTAGCTGTCGAAATTGGAGGCCTTAATCAATAATGACCAGCTATTGATTTGCTTCCCGATAAAAGTTTGTGACAAATGACATGTAATTTAGCATCTACACATTGAGCTGAGTCCAATGACACCAAGCATGACACTCCACGGCCCTACACGGCCCCTACACTATACGGCCCCTGTATTTTACATGGTACCTACACCTATGGTCTAGGACATGATCTCGGTGTGGCACAAGGTCGAGCTTGATCTCATGGGACTCAGCTGCTAATGTAGATGCTAAATAACATGTAATTTGTCAGAAAACTCAATCGGGAAGCAAATCTATAGCTGGTCATTATTGATAAAGGCCTCCAAAATCGACAGCTAATTACTACCTCTGAAACAGTCAAATATGGTCATGTATGGCACCGTTTGCAATTGCCTCGAAACGTAGATGTCAAAGGACACCTTGTTGCCCCGTTACGGGGCAGATATTTTCATGGAATATCTATATTTCCTAACCAAGCTAGCACGGTTATGAAAGCTAAACGTTTACGACAAAAACAACACAATTTACGGCAGCTCCATTGACAGCCTTTAACCAACGTGGTTTGCCGAGAGTGAGGTGACGTTGACGCAGGCCCATTGAAAAGAAAAGCCCAAAGGCATGTCACATGTTTAAAGCCGTTTTTGTATTTAATTAATTAAATATTAAAATATATATTATATATATACAATTATTTCGTTGTAATATTCTATCTATAAGTAGACCATAACTTTTATTCAATTATCGTTATAACACAAGATCTGTATCTGACCATTGAAAATCCACTTCCTGGCCCACAACTGGTTGCCTGTACGTTCTATACATTATCCCTTACATAACCAGCAAAGACAATGGTTTTATTCCCATGATTTAAACGGCATGCGAGCTGCTGGTTTCAGCGTCCATAGCAAACATCATAGCAGCCAACCATGTTATTATGTGGAGACGACTGAAATATTCTTCGTCATAACTATCAAACCAAACATCCTTCACATTCGCCGAGCGATGATTATGAAAGTAAAATGCACATTTCTCGCTAAAAATGTTTACATAAACACTTTTAATGGCGTAACTATGCTAAAATATCATATTTTCCACCAAGAATAAAAAGTATGTCCGCCATTTTCACAGAAAAATATTGCTAAAAGAACTATCCAATAGGAAAGATGCTCACAGCGTCTATCCGTGACGTAGTCGTGCCCATTCAGAATGCATTGGTTAACATTTCGTGATGCGTTCCACGAAAAAAGTCGAAAAATCGTACTCTAGGACACGATTCAATAGATTAACGTTTCGTGCGCATGAGCACGAAATCTCTTGAGACCGGGTTGATTATACTCTCTCACATACACTTACATACTCTCTCACATACACTACTATACTCTCTCACATACACCACTATACTCTCTCACATACACTACTATACTCTCTCACATACACCACTATACTCTCTCACATACACAACTATACTCTCTCACATACACTACTATACTCTCTCACATACACTACTATACTCTCTTACATACACTACTATACTCTCTCATACTTACATGTAAAAGGAGTATAATAGTGTGTGTGTATGAGTATAGTGGTGTATATGCGAGATTATAATAGTGTGTGTAAGACCAAGTATGAATTCGGTCCCAGGCGGCCCCTCATAGCTAGCCGTGACAGTACACAACAGTAGAACAGTAGTGATACTGTCGGTAGCCTACATTAGTAGTACATAGACAGTAGAATTACATTATGATATTTTGTTTATAAATTTTTAAACTAAACAAATGTACTTTAATTAAAGCTTTATTTTGATCAGTATCACCTTCATCTCACTGCTAGTCTATTTTTCCTCACGGTCATATATGGCTGTTATGCTATAACCCATTCTGCCCACTAGAGGTAGACAGCGCGTAAATGTCACTCAACCGAGTTCAGGCCACAGTAGCGTCCAAGCCTAGTTGGCAACACACCTACCAAGTCAACTAGATATAAAGTATCTGACCCCTGTCCATCATCTTGAAGAAACGGTAACCTTTCTTTAACAGTCCCCTAATTACTAAGTAATTAAATATATGGTAAATATATAGTAAATGATAAGTATATTATTGGGTGATTACCATTGGTAATGAAAAGGTAAATACAGAGGAACTACAGCTGAATAACTAAGAAAAAACTCCACTAATACAATTCATAAATCATCAATTCAACTAAGTTCTGTGTGGTTCTGACTGTTTAGGTTGGTAATAACTCAGATATAATTGTGTACCTCGTAGGAAAGTAGACAACCAATTCGAAAGTTACGGTCACACTGAACACGTTACGCGCGTTAGAGGCGTTGAAAATCTGCATTTTTGCATAGGGAACCATTGGTTTAGGCGCGTAGATGCGTTACACGCCCTAAAGCAGCGCGTTAAGGCTCATTTATGCTCCACGTACGGACGTAATTGTACGCGTCCGTTTCAAACGTTGTTACCGTCACTGCTCACATACTTTCATGCGTCCTTTACGTTGGCATAGATGTTAACCAATACATCAACTAGGGGGCAGCGCAGAGTCAAAAGTTTATGACAACAAACCATAGACTGTAAAAAAGAAAACAACAACATGCGACATATGGAGGAGCGGTCTTAATTATGTACATAATAAATAAAAGAAGAAACAGCAGGGCTCGTTGTAAGAGAGCGATGGTTCGCGGTAAGGCCCTTTAAATTCATCGCGGCTGGAGGACGGAGTATTTTTCTCTCTCGTCCGTCACAGCGCCCCCACGGTTTCCGGTGGTACTGCTCCGTTTGGTGCGTATCCATAAGCTTTGTGGAAACGGACGAAAAACGGATGAAATGAACGCAGAGTACGGACGAAAGGCTCCGTCCGTATCCGTATGCGTATTTAACGTTGAGCATAAATGGGCCTTTAGGCGCGTTGGACGCGTTTTTTTTCGCACCTAAATAACGCGCCCAGCGCAGTGAGCGCACCACCACAGCCAACGCACAGAGTTCAAAAAATTGAACTTTTGACGCGCCTACGCGTGACGCTTAGCCGTGATGTCCCTGGCAGGGAGACGGAGGACCCACAGAAGCAGAAAGAACATGGATGACCAAGTCATCGTTTCAGTGTGTGCGGAATAGATATATGAGAGGTGTGTGAAACTCACCCAGCTGTAGGGGGGAATCGAGAACCGGTTCTTCCTCAGAACCGGGTGCCAGTGTCATGATTCCCTCGGTATCATTAGCGATGCACTGCTTAACGAATCCGCTTATCAGTTTCCGCTCAGTTGCAAATGCGTGATGACGTAACCACACGGTGCCTGCGTGTTTTGGTTCAGAGTGCATGCAGCAAAACCATGGCGAACGCTGGCAGCATCAATGCGCCTCTAAGTCTGCGTTACATTTTTTCTCGCGAAAATCGCACAAGACTGTTCCACTTGTAACACCTGCTAAAATGTTAATTTCAATCAAATTGGGGGGGGAACTACCTCCAATATTGCATAAACATTTGCCACACAGCATGCAACATAATTTGCAGAAGGACTGTCGCCGTTTTATTGCATACTCTTAACTTAGCTGACGCAAGTCGGTCTCAAGCAGCAGCCACTGAGTTAACTGCAGGCCATCTGTTACTGAAATGGTATCGGTTAACTTTTTTAAACTTCTCCAGGCAGGCCCTGTCTTCTTAGTTAATGTTCTGTCGCATATATCCATTACTGATGGCGCCAATTTTCATTGTTACTGTTTACTGAATCCGGTTTACTTTTAAGAAGGAATGTGACTTTTTTGTTGTTGCTATTTTTATGTCAGCCTTTTGAATTTTGATTTGTTTCAAGTTGAATGGCAGGAGAGCTTACTGAATATTCCAAAAAGGCATTTATAGCTCTTCCTTGGAACTGTTTTTTTCAATTGTTATTTTTATAGCGCACATATTGCAGTTGGCTTACTGCTTAAAAAGTCAAAACTATATATTTTTTTTGTCTGGTCCCTGGACCAATTAAATTATATGTGGAAAATCAGATATTAAAAGAAGAAAGTCTGCGGTTCGTCATTCTATCATTGTCCTGCTGCCGTGTGTTTCGCGAACCCAGGCTGTGTATATTTATAATATAACACAGAGAAGCTCCCTATGAGTCCTGTCGGATAAAAATAGTGGGCGTACTACAAACAGATTTATTGTTTAATAAACTAGCCTACAGAGAGAGAGAGAGAGAGATAGAGAGAGCAGAGCGAGAGAGAGAGAGCAGAGAGAGAGAGAGAGAGCAGAGAGAGAGACGAGAGAGAGAGATGAGAGAGATTAGAGGCTATGTAGCAGGGAGAGGTGGGGAGGGGGCTGTTGGATTTTTATTGAGGGACGGTCTGGCGAGCAGGAGGTAGTGGTGAGTGGGGCGGTTTCACTAGAGGTCATGAAGATAGAAAGAGGGGAAAGGTCAGGAGGAGATTCCACGGCTGGGGGCTCTTGCGATGGAGAGTGAGAGTGAAGGCGATGGCTGGGTGCCACGAAGCAGGAAGGTAGAAAGGTGAGAGAAGTTTCACTGGCTTGTGCTCTTGCACTTGCAGAGGAAAGTGGCAAGGGGTGGGAGTGAGATTACTGGTCTACGGCCGGATGGCAGAGGGAGGTGGGATTTTACGGGCGCAAGGGGGGCCTGCTGAGGGGGGGAGACTCGCTTCTTAAGTAAATTCATCGTCTGAATAACAAAATCCAATAGGACCTGAATGTAAATGTAAGCATACGGATTGCAGGTAAGAAAATACTCCACTTTGAACGTCAGCTTATGCAGGCTATTGATAAACACCAAGCGCCTTATGAATGCAGACCGTGCTTGGCCTCAGGAAAGGACGGAGAATGGGAGAAATAAGAAAGATTAGAAATAGTGAAAAAATGCCTTGTCATTTTCTATTGTGACCCGATCTACCAGAGACCAAGTGGTGATAGGTTCTAGCCGCCATCAACGGGCCTGACTAGCAGCGGACTTGTTGCAGCACTTCACATATTTGTTAATGGAGTCGTTGAATAAATTCTGACACTGTTCAGTGACACTCACAATGTTTTTAGAGCTTGTAATTTTTTGCCGGCCCTAAGGTCTCATGCTTTCTTGACCAGACATTTTTCCAAATTATTCCTGTGCTCACTCTGAACCCATTTTCCAACGTCCCCCTGAGGCCCCCTGGTGGCGGGCCTGGGGCTGCAGCCCTTAAAGGCCATTTTCTAATTCCGGCCCTTATCAGACATAACAAGGCAGGAGAAACAAAATAGTTGTGGACCTTTAAACTCCATTGATACAAATTTGTCTGTCCAGGCTTCACATCCATTAATCTGAACAGATCTCCAACTGTTTGTGACTGCTGTTCACCTCAGAGCTCAGCAGTGACACATCATGACACCATCATGAATCTGAAAGCTGTGTTTGTTTTGTGTTGTGAAGGCCAGGTGCGTTTCCCCAAAAACAGTCAGGAAGTTAGCAAAATTTGGCGACTTATTATTTAAACCCAGTTGTACTATGTTGATAGCCCAAAGTATGTAGTGATTTTCCTCAAATACCCAGCTAAAATGCAATAACGTATGCTGACCTCATCATTTTAACAGATGTTTTCTGAAGGCGTTCAGTTCGGAGTTGCTCTGAGGCATTGAAATTCATTCACAGGTGGAGGCCTCACAAAAACTTAACATCAAACTATAAGGATACGATTAGACTACATTGTTAAACAGTTTGTGTTTAATATTCGCAACTGTTGTGTCTAGCCCTACCTAGCCTGCCTTCATTTGTATCACCATAGAAACAATTTTTCGTAAAAAAATAATTGCTTTTCCTTTGGGAAAAAACGCGTCACCACAACACTTGGCGAATTCATTCAGCGTAAGGCCACTATCTTTTGCAAATTACACTATAGGCTGCAAATGTGATACGTATTATTGAGAAAGAATAATTCAAAACAATTGAAATTTTGGGGAGAAAATTTGCTTTTGTCAGGCACTATTTTCTCTTGGGATTTATGGATAAGTAAAAAAAAATACTTTTCTCCCCAATGCTGTGCCAAGAGTTTCCAAATGGTTGATGGGTTAGAAGGCAACCTCTCCCTGAGAGTAACAGGTTTTGATTGGGTTCAAGCCCTGCCTCTCAATATGTGTCTTGTCCTGAGTTCTAAATAATGGATTTGATGTTTGAAGGTCTTGTTCGATTTCTTCTTATAAACCAGTACCGGAGACTGTATATTTTCCTTCTTCCTTTTGGAAC
>OLKM01005150.1:2500-18234 GCA_900291075.1 Melanogrammus aeglefinus | reverse complement strand
GGTTCCCCGTGTGCACTGAAAAGGAAGGAGGAAGTTATCGTACCATAACTGGACAGGCGGCAATTTCCCACCATCGATGGCAGAATTTGCATATCCCCAAAGCTGGATGGGAGTCCAGTGCATGCGGGAAAAGAATTTCCTGTATTGGCCAAATTGAGGTTACGATCGTTGCAGCCGCAGTGTCCAGGATGGTAGGTGGTCACGCTTTACCTCTCTCCAGCACTGCACTGTGCAAAGTTTGAAATGATCATCGTAGAACGGATATTACTACTAATATCTGGTATCCGAAAGTGGACTGAGGAGCCTGTGCTGCCGTGCTTCATTGGTTGAGCTGAACGACAGACTTTTAGCAAAAGTGTTTTAATGCTAGAACAGTTCTCTGCAAACCTGGTCCACGGCAGGAGCACCCACTGTGATGCTCTGTGTGTAGCATGAGAAACTGGATCCACAGTTGCGCGCAATTGACGTCTAGAGGCCCACAGTGGGCGCTGTCTATTCATTATGTTGCACAAGCAGGCTGTCACCGCTATCGGTGTGGACGCGGAAAAACCTGTGACGTTTCTGCGCGCTGCAGCTGGTGTGCTAACGCTGTGTTGAGAGCAGGCTGTCAGCCAACCCGCGGTTCTCACGAGATTTCGTGCTCTCATGCGCACGAAACGTTTAATTGATGAATCATGTCCCAGAGTACGATTTTCCGACTTTTTTTCGTGGAACCGCATCACGAAATGTTAACTCCAATGCATTTCTGAATGTGCACACGACACGTCACGGATAGACGCTGGTATGAGCATCTTTCCTATTTGCGATAGTTTTTAGGATATTTTTCTGCTAAAATGCGCGGACATACTTTTTATTCTTGTGGAAATTATATATTTAGCATAAGTTACCCATTAAAATGTGTTATGTAAACATTTTTAGCGAGAAATGTGCATTTTACTTTCATAATCGATCCCGCTCGCAAGTCTTGTGAAGATGTTTGGTTTGATAGGTACATGACGAAGAATATTTCAGTCGTCCTCCACATATAACATGGTTGGCTGCAATTTATGTTTGCTATGGAAGCTGAAACCAGCAGCTCCGCCATGCCGTTTAAATCATGGAATAAAACCATCTTTGCTTTTAGTATGTAAGGATAATGTATAGAACTACAGGGCCAACCAGTTGTGGCGCCAGGAAGTGGCATTTTCAATGGTCAGAACGAGATCTTGTTATAACGATAATGCCGAATAAAAGTTTATGGTCTACTTATAGATAGAATATTACAACAAAATAAAATTGAATATATAATAGAAATATTTTAAATATTTAATTAAGGTAAATACAAAAACGCAGCTTAAACATGTGACATGCCTTTGGCCTTTCTCTTCTCAATGGCCTGCGTCAACGTCACGTCACTCTCGGCAGTAACCACGTGTTAAAGGCGGCAATGGAGCTGCCCCGTAAATTGTGTTGTTTTTGTCGTAAACGTTAGCTTTCATAACCGCCGCTACTTGGTTAGGAAATATAGATATTCCATGAACATATCTGCCCGTAACGGGCAAACAAGGATGTCCTTTGACATCTACTTTCGAGGCAATTGCCAACGTGCCATACATGACCATATTGACTATGTTTCAGAGTAGTAATTAGCTGTCGATTGTTGGAGGCCTTTATCAATGAATGACCAGCTATAGATTTGCTTCCCGATGAGTTTTCTGACAAAGACATGCCATTAGCATCTACATTAGCAGTGAAGTCCAATGAGATCAAGCTCGCTTGTGCCACACGAGATCATGTCCTAGACCATATAGGTACCCATGTAAAATACAGGGACCGTAGTAGAATAGGGGCCTGTAGGCCGATGGAGGTGTCATGCTTGGTGTCATTGACTCAGCCATCAATGTGGTAATGCCTAAATAGACATGTCATTGTCACAAACTTTATCCGGAAAGCAAAATCAATAGCTGTTCATAATTGATTAGCCTCCAATCTTCGACATGCTAATTACTACAACATGTTTGAATGTGCTTCAGTGTGCACCAATTGCAATCGCCTGGAAGCGTAGATGTTGAAGGACATCTGTTTGCCCCTCTTACGCCACCAGCCCTACAAAAAGAAATTACTTCAGCAAGTGCCCATCTCGTTTGCACCTCACCCAAGCGGCCGCTTGGCAGATCTTGGCCTGAAAAGTTTCTACCCAGACCTACACCCTAGCCATCCAACATGCATATCTGAGAATCAGGCCTCTCTTTAATAATGACAAAAAACTAATCGAGAGAGAATGCACATTAACTTTTTTTACCTCATAAGACGGCGTGCCGGTTCCTTTTGACCTTTTGTGACCCCAACTTCAAAAAATTTGCCCACAGGCCAGCTGTGCTACACACCTTAAGCACAAATGTTACACCTCCATCCCAACAAAAAATGGGACTAGAAACCTAACCTCTTGTCTTATGTTACATTATACTGTTACGTTGAATCACGCCCTTTTTCCTGGCTCTTCGAAGTAGGATGCTAAAATGTAACACACATGTAACACACATCCCGTCCCCGAGAACGACATCATATCCGAGATTTGGATTCTAGCCCTTAGAGAAAAAAAATTTCCCAAATGGACTGTCATTTGGACAAAGCCCCTTCAGAAATGTGGCTGCTAAGACCTAAATGGTCAGAATAGTGGTTGAAAAACAGTTTTTTGAGATAGGAAGGTCCTTACCGCCCAGGAAAATAGAATAATATTAGATATTCAGGCGGTAGACCTTCCTATCTCAAAAACTTTTTGGGGTCAAAAGGTCAAAAGAACCGGCACCACCCGCTATGAGATAACAAAAAGTTAATGTGCATTTCTCTCATAACTTTTTGTCATCATAAGAAGAGGCCTATCTCAGATAGCATGTTGGATGCGCTAGTGCTGTAGGTCTGGTAGAACCTGTGTAGTGCCAAAATCTTGCAAGCGAGCCGCTGGGAGTATGCAATGAGATGAGCACTTGCTCTGAGTTAATTCTTGTAGGGCTGATAAAGCCTAAGGGGCAAACAAGATGTGTCCTTCAACATCTACGCTTCCAGAGCGATGCAATGGTGCCACACAATGAACACATCAAACCATGTTGTAGTAATAGCTGTCAAATTGGAGGCCTTAATCCATAAGACCAGCTATTGATTTGCTCCCGATAAAAGTTGTGACCAAATGACATTGTTATTTAGCATCTAACATTGAGCTGATAGTCCCAATGACACCAAGCATGACACTCTACGGCCGACACGCCCCCTACACTACACGGCCCCGTATTTTACATGGTACACCTATGGTCTTAGACATGATCTCGCGGTGTGGCACAGGGTCGAGGCTTGATCTCATTGGACTCAGCTGCTAATGTAGAGAGCAAATAACATTGTCATTTGTCAGAAAACTCAATCGGGAAGCAAATCTATAAGCTGGTCATTATTGAATAAGGCCTCCAAAATCGAACAGCTAATTACTACCCTTGAAACAGTCAAGATATGGTCATGTATGCCACCGTTGCAATTGCCCGAAACGTAGATGTCAAAGGACACCTTGTTTGCCCCGTTACGGGCAGATATTTTCATGGAATATCTATATTTCCTAACCAAGCTAGCACGGTTATGAAAGCTAACGTTTACGACAAAAACAACACAATTTACGGCAGCTCCATTGCCGCCTTTAACCAACGTGGTTTGCCGAGAGTGACGTGACGTTGACGCAGGCCAAGCTAGCACGGTTATGAAAGCTAACGTTTCCGACAAAAACAACACCATTTACGGCAGCTCCATTGCCGCCTTTAACCAACGTGGTTTGCCGAGAGTGACGTGACGTTGACGCAGGCCCATTGAAAAGAAAAGCCCAAAGGCATGTCACATGTTTAAAGCCGTTTTTGTATTTAATTAATTAAATATTAAAATATATGATATCTATACAATTATTTTTTTTTGTAATATTTCTATCTATAAGTGTAGACCATAACTTTTATTCAATTATCGTTCTAACAAGATCTGTATCTGACCATTGAAAATCCACTTCCTGGCCCACAACTGGTTGCCTGTACGTTCTATAACATTATCCCTTACATAACCAGCAAAGACCAATGGTTTTATTCCTATGATTTAAACGGCATGCGAGCTGCTGGTTTTCAGCGTCCATAGGCAAAACATCATAGCAGCCAACCATGTTATTATGTGGAGACGACTGAAATATTCTTCGTCATAACTATCAAACCAAACATCCTTCACATTCGCCGAGCGACGATTATGAAAGTAAAAATGCACAATTTCTCGCTAAAAATGTTTAACATAAACACTTTTAATGGCGTAACTATGCTAAAATATCATATTTTCCACCAAGAATAAAAAGTATGTCCGCCATTTTCACAGAAAAATATCCTAAAAACTATCCAATAGGAACGATGCTCACAGCGTCTATCCGTGACGTAGTCGTGCCCATTCAGAATGCATTGGTTAACATTTCGTGATGCGTTCCACGAAAAAAGTCGGAAAATCGTACTCTGGGACACGATTCAATAGATTAACGTTTCGTGCGCATGAGCACGAAATCTCGTGAGACCGGGTTGGGTCAGCAGAGTAGAGCATTCTAGAGCACATTCCACTTGCAACGCTATTTTGATTGCATCAGTCAGTGTCAAATCACCAGGTTCCATAAGCAGTTTTTCCCGTGTCTTGTCACATGACGTGCCTTCTATCAGCTGGTCTCTGATCATTTGGTCATGCAATGCTCCATACTCACAGGCTCGTGCCAGCTCACGTAGGTCAGCTACAAAAGTCTGTATGGACTCGCCGGGTCGTTGGTGGCGCTTCCTGAGTCTGTACCGCCGTATCAGGACACGTTGTTTCCCAGAGAAATGGTCCGTCAGCAGCTTGACTGTATCCTCGAAAGCTGTTGCTGAGCCGAGCGCTCCAAGAACACGCTGGCCCTCGGTGCCGAGGCAGTGGACGAGGATAGCGGTCTTTCGCTTGTCGGGAAGCTCGTCGTCGGAGAATCCGAGCGCATCAACATAGGCATTAAAACCTGTCAGCCACCGTGTCCATGGCACTGCGGGTTCCCCGGGTACCGCGAGAAATACTTCGGGTGGGGGAAGGCTAAATCCAGCCATCCTTGTCGCCAAATGTTGTGTGTGAAAGACTGACACGCACACGTGTTGTTTCAGAACGTACACTCCATTACTTTACTTCAGTCTCATGTGTCCTTGTTTCCAATGCGCGCGCATTACACGTAACGTCGCATCCCGTAATAATCACACAGTCTCTTAAAGGAACCCTAACCACTATTTAGCAACATACAGCAAACCCATGTATCACAGTGTGACCATGTTATTAGAACATAACATTATTAGAACATAACATTATTAGAACATAACAGTACTGTCACCTAGATTATTGCTTGGTGGTCTGGTCAGGTACCACAGAAATGACTCTAGGGAATCTTCAACGGGTACAAAACATACCAGCTAGGTTTACCCTTAAATGCACACCGAGAGCAGCCATAAAATAAAACATGCATGACCAACTCTCCTGGCCGATAGGTGACGTGAGGTTGATAGCATCACTTCTTTCTTTCATGAAAAAAAAAAAACCATTAATACATTAGATAGCCCCAACTGTTTGCTAATCTCACCCTTAGCTCTAATGTGCACACATACCCCACCAGACATGCCCCCCAGTGGTAACTACTCAATTCCATCAATCAAAACAAACTCAAAATAACACACTGTACTATGTAGCGCCATGGTTGAATGGAACTCCCTTCCAAATGGTATTTCAAAAATCCAGAACAAAGCTATCTTCAAAAACAAGTGAAGAGACACCTCATGGCTGTTTGCCATGAATCCTGGTATGTATTATTATATTTAGGAAAGGCATGGCAAAATTACACATATTTATAAATTTAGTAAAATAGATAGAACGTAAAAGGTAAAGTTAAAAAGTATTTTAGAAAGAAAATAGATGATAAAGGTAAAGTTAAAAAGGCTTTTATTTTAAGAAAGTGCAATGTACTTAAGATATAGCAGAAAGCTAAAGTAAACATAAAAGTCTTCAGCCTTGTTTTAAAAGTGGTGCGAGTTGGAGTCAAGTCTTAAATCCTCAGGGAGTTTATTCCAGCTAACTGTTGCATAGTAACTCAATCCTGCTTTCCCATGTTTCCCTAATAACAGATTGGTCTCAGAAGATTTTAGGTCTGGTCTAGAAGGCTTATGTAGTGGAATCGTATCAGTTAAACATTTCAACCAAAAAAAGAAGCCCTAAACCATGTAGGGATTTATAGGTTAGGAACATGCTTTTAAATCTTGTTGAAATGGTGAAGCTTGTCTTGATATATGTTATATGTGGACCCAGGAATAGTAGTGGGTGTCTTCTGCATCAACTAATGGGGATCCATATAAAATCGATAAATTCATATCTATCTATCTATCTATCTATCTATCTATCTATCTATCTATCTATCTATCTATCTATCTTTCTATCTTTCTATCTATCTATCTATCTATCTATCTATCTATCTATCTATCTATCTATCTATCTATCTATCTATCTATCTATCTATCTATCGTTTCCCTAGTGCCAGTGGATCAGCCTTGGGTATTGACCCTTGACCACAGACCACCTCGGGGGGTGTCAGACATCATTTAGCATGTTACTATACTATAGTGTTTCATATCATAGATAAAACACTCCTTTTGACACTTTAACGTTCACAGATTCAAACTCTCACTCCCCATACCGCTAGATGGGGTATGCCTAGATTTCTGCTTATACGCTACACCATGGGCTACGGCTAATCACTTTGCTCACTGGGGGGTAGACAAAAAATTCTGTTCTCATATTGTCTGGGGTCATGGTTTCAAAGTCTATACGCCGATATCCATACGGTATACTAGTGGCTTCATTAATATATACTAGTGGATACATCTGTCTGACTATCAACAAATCTGATATTTGTCACGAGGATTCTTAAACAAAACAATGTAATTTGTATTTGAGCTTATTGTTTGGCAGGTTTTACCATGCATAAATAAATTCTGTACCAGATACATACAACTGAGGTTACGATGGTGTACATACTTGGTATAAAAAAACATGATCATCATTCAGCAAGTCATCAATAATGAGCAGATATCTAGTATTGGATGGTGAGATTGAATCATAGCCCGGATATTTAAGGATCCCTTCCACAACGTTAATGCACCTCATTTTAACTAATTCGGCATATATAGGTGGCCATAATGGATAAATATATACTATATTGTCAATATTTTCTGAAAATAGACGATCATATCTTCAATAACTGTTTTGACAAAGTAGGTTATGCCGGTGTTTGATGGTCCTGCTACTACCATGCTGAACGGTTGTTGAAGCCTAGGGTCAAACATATTGTTTACCACATCCAGCTTACCACCCTTCTTGCCCCCCTCTGATGGGATGGATACTTTGTGACAAAAAGAACCCATTAAGCATTCAACATTTAACATACGATGTATGACATTCTTTATTAACACATTAATCGGGTATATATATACAAATCATCATTACAAAAGAGACTGATGACACCAACATATAATGCATAAAATAATACAATAAACCAATAAAAAACAATGCACCAAAACATTAGTCTGTACAAAACTCGTACCACTTCTTTATCACCACGGGTGATAGTAATAAATAATAATATCCATATATCTAATATATCTAATATCCATAAGTAAGTGTGGTGTTATCATGAAAGACACTACGTTTGTTGTAAACCACACACAGACGTGTAACTATCACTATCACAGCGTTTTTTCAAGCGGTAACCTCTTGTTATCTTGAAACATCTACCATCAAGAAAATCTGCAAGGGTGCACATTTCCGTACGTTTACCATTCTTTATGTCCTGCAGAAAATAATTGATTTGTAATACCGCGTCACTAAAACGCCCATCTTGCTCCAGCGCTTCTCTCACTGTTTGACCTTTGTAGCCATACACGGTAACCTCATCCGCTAACTTTTTTAGCCCCAAATTGTTCATAACCTTAGTAAGAATGTTAGTATCGCCAGTTGTTTTCACGTCAAATATTACCATCTGTCCACGATTTTCCTTTTTGTCCTTACTGCTTGTGGTGGTTGTCTGGATCCTTCTTGCACTGATGTATGAAACTGCCAGGGTTTCAATGCCAATCTCGGTCATTTTGTGGCATGGAAAATGCATACTAATAGCTCTTCTATGAGATGTTAAAATAACAAGATCTTTGCCTTGGTTTTTGGAAGCCTTGTCTTTACACCTATCGCAGGCCTGAAGTGCTTCGTACATAGTCCCCGCCTTATTGCATACAACATCATACGGAACTTCCTTCCCATATTTGTAAGAAAATCGATGACTGTGCAGCTCTTTGACCTACGGAAGAAACATAATGTGATGGAAGAAACGGATTATGACGTCTGAATGCAATAACATTTTAAAAATAACTTGACCAGCAGTAATGCAGAGAGTATTCACCAGACAATAGATCTGTGAAATTAGATATTTTGTGCAAAACAATGGCATTGTATGAATATAGTTAGCTTACAGTTAAAAAATAAATGGGTGCAGGCTAATGATTAGTAGGTTCTTGCTAAGCATAGTCTTTATCTCGTGTCATGCGGTACCTTTTTCACTTCCATTATCCCATGAGGCTGTGGCCCTCTGGTACGAGAGACAGCCAGATTTACCTGCGGAACGTAGTTGATTCTTTGATAAATACACAAAGAGCTACAAACTTACACTATACTGTCGACAAATACAAAATTTTGTGAATGTGTTATTCTTATTTGAGTACATGTAAATCAATTTCACACACACACACACACACACACACACACACACACACACACACACACACACACACACACACACACACACACACACACACACACACACACACACACACACACACACACACACACACACACCTCATCTCATCATCATCCGCTTATCCGGGGTCGGGTCGCGGGGGCAGCAGCTCAAGCAAGGGGCCCCAGACTTCCCTTTCCCGAGCCACATTGACCAGCTCTGACGGGGGGATCCCGAGGCGTTCCCAGGCCAGTGTTGAGATATGATCTTTCCACCTAGTCCTGGGTCTTCCCCGAGGTCTCCTCCCTACTGGTCGTGCCTGGAACACCTCCCAAGGGAGGCGCCCAGTGGGCATCCTTACCAGATGCCCGAACCACCTCAACTGACTCCTTTCTAAGCAAAGGAGCAGTGGCTCTAATCCGAGCTCCTCACGGATGACTGAACTTCTCACCCTATCCCTAAGGGAGAAGCCAGCCGCCCTCCTGAGAAAACTCATCTCGGCCGCTTGTACCCGTGATCTTGTCCTTTCTGTCATCACCCATCCCTCATGACCATAGGTGAGGATAGGAACTAAGATTGACCGATAGATCGAGAGCTTTGCCTTGCGGCTCAGCTCTATTTTCGTCACAACGGTGCGGTAAAGCGAAAGCAATACCGCTCCCGCTGCTCCGATTTTCCGGCCAATCTCACGGTCCATCGTCCCCTCACTCGCGAACAAGACCCCAAGGAACTTGAACTCCTTCACTTGGGCTAAGGACTCATTTCCTACCCGGAGTAGGCAAACCACCGGTTTCCTGCTAAGAGTCATGGCCTCAGATTTAGAGGTGCTGATCCTCATCCCAGCCGCTTCACACTCGGCCGCTATCCGATCCAGTGAGTGCCGATGATGCCATCAGGACCACATCATCTGCAAAGAGCAGTGACGAGATCCTCAGACCACCGAACTGCAACCCCTCCCCACCACGACTACGCCTCGATATCCTGTCCATGAATATCACAAGCAGGATTGGTGACAAGGCGCAGCCCTGGCGGAGGCCAACACCCACCGGGAACGAGACTGACTGGCTGCCGAGAAGCCGGACACAGCTCTCACTTTGGGAGTACAAAGATTGGATGGCCCTGAGGAGAGACCCCCTACCCCATACTCCTGCAGCACCTCCACAGTTTTCTCCGGGGGACCCGGTCATATGCCTTCTCCAGATCCACAAAAACACATGTAGACCGGATGGGCATACTGCCAGGCCCCTCCAGGATCCTTGCGAGAGTGAAGAAATGGTCCGTAGTTCCACGTCCGGGGCGAAAACCGCATTGTTTCGCATCAATCTGAGGTTCGACGATCGGCCGAACCCTCCTTTCCAGCACCTTGGAGTAGACTTTACCAGGGAGGCTGAGAAGTGTGATACCCCGGTAATTGGCACACACTCTCTGGTCCCCGTTTTTGAACAGGGGGACCAACACCCCAGTTTGCCACTCCTTTGGCACTGTACCCGACTCCCACGCAATGTTGAATAGGCGTGTCATGACAGCCCCTCAACACCCAGAGCTTTTGAGCATTTCTGGCTGGATCTCACCAATCCCTGGTACAGAGATCACTGCGACTCCAGACAACACAGCCTCAGATTCACAGGGACACGCAAACCTCTCTCACCATGATAAAGTGACGGTTTCAGGAGAGTAGTGGCCCAAACTTCAGGTTTCAGGTTTGAAGGAATGAGTCCAAGTCACTCGACCAAACTGCAGGGGCTATCTAAAGCTAAATAAATATGAATTAAAATGAATGGGAAGCCCGTACAAAAGTGCACTCTGTCCATCCCATCAAAGTGCTACGCACATAGTTGACGCTACACCAGCCACAGCAGGGACACGAGCCCATACTAAGGCACAATGGCCACAGCTGCCTTAATTAGGGGACTGGACCAATCTGGGGCTGCATTATGCTTGACTAAGGTTTCTAGCCTACTACACTAGCAATGCCACGAGTGGAATTTTAAAACATAAACGAGACGTAGAACTTAAAAAACAAATCAAATTGGTTACCTGCACACTGGGTCATCGGATACACAAATACAGAGCATGATGATGAGTCTGGTCCGCCTTGACAAAACAAATTCAATATTACGAGTTGCACGACAACAATGTGCTTCAAGGTCCAAAGAAAATAGATAATGCAGGTGAACACGTTTCTTTGCTCAACCTACCTGCAGCAGAAATCCTCTTTGCTGCTGCAGGATACCTTGAAATGCAACACTTTATACAAATATTGTAGCATAAGAAGTCTTGACCAAATGATACAGGATTTAACAATAATTACAGCAGAACCATTTTTTTTCTTTGTTACACATGGGTTTACCAGTTCTTTTAGTGTATCACGAAAAAAAAAAAAATACATTCGTGCTCTGGGACACGATTCAATAAATTCATTTTGATGAGCATGAACACGAAATTGCATGATACTGGGTTGCAACTGTGTTCCCTTACTGGCTCGCATTGAGTTGTTGTTTGCACTGCACAACAACCTTATAGAAAACACAGCATTACTACTAGCGCACGCATGATTCCTGACCCACACACATCACCCGAAACGGATCAGTTCAATCACAGGACAACATGCCTCTCCTCATGTCTCGTCTGGCACACATTCCTGAGAGACACATCATCACTAGGTTCTGCCTTCAAGCCAATAAGGAGCAAATGGCTCCCTCCCCGACCTCAACACCTCCCCCCTGGGGTTTACAGAAACTGTACCCTCAGCACCCTCCTGACTCCTCTGAATGATGGAAATCATTCAACAATAAGCAAACTACACTGCCCTCATTATGTGTGCTTGACAACGGGCTCTATCAAATGGTGGCTATGATGATGATGATGAGGACGATGTTGTTGATGATGATGACGTTGATGATGATGATGGCGTTGATGAAGAGGATGATGGTGATGATGACGATGATGCTGATGATGTTGATGGTGGTGATGATGATGATGGCGGTGAGGATGATGATGATGATGATGATTTGGATCATCAGAATAGGCTCTATCAGTCTATCTGTTACATGGAGATGAGCCATCCTACTTTCATATGAAAATGTTTTAACGTGTGACTTGGAGCCGTTGTGTGGAGAAAAGCCGAGAAAAAGTGCATTCTAATCACATCTCATCTGTTATTTGCTACAGTCCAATTCTTTATCGAACAATAAAAATATATTTTAAAATCGATATAGGAGGAGATGGAAATGACAAAGCATACGAAGATGGTGTTATTTTGTTTCTTCTAGATTTCTACATTTTCGGATGTGGTGCGCATAAAAGTATCAATGCGAAGCATATCAGAGATAACAAGCATTATTTTGAATATACCACATGGAAATGTGGCATACAATTTAATGTAGCGCATTAAATAAATACATCTGGCATTATGAATAATGTGGCATTAATAATACATTTGCATTATGAACTAAATGTGGCATTAAATAAATACATCTTCGCATTATGAAATAAATGTGCATTATGATATAAATGTGGCATTATGAAATAAATGTGCATTATAAAATCAATGTGGCATTATGAATTAAATGTGGCTTGAATAAATTATTTTTTCATTATGAGTAATGGTGGCATTGGATTTAATGTGTAATTTAATATATTTTTATATTAAAAAGTAGGCTATATATTTTATTTATATATATTAGAACCTTGAAATATTATATATTTATTTATATAGTGTATATTTATTATATAGCCATTTTTATATATTTACTTAATTATTGGATTCAATTTGATTTAAATGGCATTCCATAGTTCCTAGCAAGGATCTATAAGAGGGATTATAGGCCCGTCCAACGAACCCGGTTTTTTTGAACCGTGTTGTTTCTCTACACGGTTTCGGCAGTTCCGTAACCCACGTATCGCAGTTGTCGCTCCTGAACGGGAGTTTTTTTGTAACGAGTACCAGGGTGACTTTTCGAAAATCCGGTTTTTTCAGGCAGTCACGTGTGACGGGAAAAACGCGGCAGTTTTTTGGTTCCCTTGTCGACATTGTTGCGTCACACCTGTGCAGACGGCTAAACGTATACGTTGTAGTATCGCATGGAGAACCAACGTATCACTTGACTTCATCAGAATCATCAGGAATATCATCTTGGACTGACACGCTCCCAATCACAGCATTTTCTTAGAGAATACTTCTTATTTTAAATTCATGAGTAATGTCCGTCCACACGAAGGAGATCTGCGGCCTCGTTCGACATTGTCTGAGTTTTTCCGGTATGATATTATTCCAGCCTTGTGATTGGCTAAATGGCTTCTGTTTGGAAGTGCTATCGCGCACGCTTACTGCTTTGAATGCAGTTTGGAAGCGGATTTGCCGGTCTCGTGTGGACTGGTTATTTTATTTTATGAAAAACGGTGGTGTGGACGCATTTTTTTTTTTTAACCGCGGTTCATAAAAGTTCGGTTTCAAAAATACCCGGGTTCGTGTGGACAGGGCCTAAGTCTACCTCACTCTACGTCACTCCCCACTCTATGCGCATGTCTTGTTGTGCGGTTGGTTGCACAAACCCTTTTAATAAGACTGATTATCAATTAACCAGTTCTCGTTTTGAAGAATAATCCGCAAGCATTTTAAAAGGGGTTTTTTTTTCCCAATGGGAATCGCGACGTCTATTACTTTCACATAAAATGTAAAGTTATTTTAATAATTCGAATTCGTCCCCGCCTTTCTACGCACAGATATAGCATTAGGCTAACAGCGTTGTCTGAGTTAAGTTTAATTCATTTTCACAATTTTACCAGCTCTCGTTTCCGAAGAACAATCACGCGCCTTTCCGTTTCAATGGGCAAATGCGATGGTCTATATTTCAATCATAAAGTGTACGTAAATTTTATAATTTGAAATTCGTCACAGCCCTTTATACCAGATACTCTTAGAGTATATAGGCATATAACCAGCGTTGTCTGATTACAGTTTAATGTAACAGTAAGCTGACAAATAATAATTTACACACCCGGGCAACTGCCAAATTAACCACGACAGAGATAACATGGCCAACTGGTCAAACAAATTTCTTCTTGCCATCTTCTGCGGCGAGCATCCGCCGTGTGAATAACAAATTATCCCCCTATACAATTAAACATATATACACAAACCCCAGCCTCTTTCATTTTAAAGTAATCAGTATGTTTAATTATTTTGAATGAATAGGCCTCATTTTTTGTTATATTTTAAAATGTTGCCTATATAGCCTATTATTATAGCTTAACAATACTGATATTTTAAAAATAATGCAAAATGATCGTGGATATTTATAGGGAATAATTGTTTATCACACCTCAGAAAGAAGTGACAAAAAGAAATTTGTTTTGACCGATTTGTCATGGTTATCTCTCTTGATGGTGGTTAATTTGCAGTTGGGGTGTTTAATTAGCGATTTTTGTCAGACTTTATTGTATCATTGAAACGAATGGCGAGGTATCTATTCTTCAAAACAAGAGGCTGGTCAAGTTGGGAAAATGAACTTAAACTGTAATCAGACAACTCTGGTTCTGCTGCTCTAGGCCTGAAGTATGCGGTTGTATAGAAGGCTGGACGAGTTATCGAATTATAAACATGTAAAGATCCATAACGTTAGCTTCTTTGGCTCGTAGCTCAGTGGACTAGAATACCTCCCATTGCCAAGGTCGTAGGACTACGGTCCGCCATCCTATTATGTGAAAACTTTATATCTGGATTGTAAAACGCATGAAAATATAAATGAATGATCTTAAAATTCTTTTCCGCTTGGCCAAGTGACCAAGTGGTATAACGCGGGATACTGCCCTTCAAGGTGGTCAAAACTTTTTTGAATCGATCGTAATTTGAAAGGGACTATTACTACTATAACTAATATGCATAGGGGCGGGGGCGGATTCAAGACCTACCTTCGCTCCCTAATAAGTTATGATACGAATAACATAAAGCATAATTATTTGAGGATTTGAATTGTTTCTTATGTTCGCAGCAGAAGTAGAATTAATGGGTATAATCAGTCTTATTAAAAGTCGCTCTCGGTCTCTTTCTACAACGACACTGGCACGGGGGTGACGTAGATGATAATCCTCTATATAATCACTGATAGAGGAACCAGGGCGCTATAGAGAGGAGAAAGAGTTGCGACACTCTGTGATACTCGCAGCAGGGTGGTACGTGGTTCATCGTAAGCTGTATAGTTCCAAAAACCCCAGCGCTGCATGCTATTCTGGCCGACAGAGCGATTGCCAATAGTGAATGGTAAATAATCGCTCCGGCAATAGATTTTTAAGTAATTACCACAAAATTAACCTTGCGTATGTATTCCTTGATTGATAAGCGCACACAGAATTGATATTCACTTCAGCCCACCGCCATCTCTGTCTTTCTGTTGCCTGTTGAGGCTGGGGTGATATTAATATTATTGATGGAGGTGGGGGTGTGTGTGTGTGTGTGTGTGTGTGTGTGTGTGTATTGATCTGCGGGGCAGCACATAGTCATACATACAGCTGTCTGCTGAGCGGTGGGCTTAGCGATCACCATAAGTCAGAGTCATGGTGGGAACACCAGGGGAGGCGTCTTCAGACTCAACACCACCGGGGAAGGCCTCACTGCCCCGCCCAGTAGCAAGGCATCCCGTACTGTGTGTCTGTGTGTGTGTGTGTGTGTGTGTGTGTGTGTGTGTGTGTGTGTGTGTGTGTACGTGCGTGCGTGTGTGCGTGCGTGCGTGCGTGCGTGCGATAGTAACATCCGTATTTTGTAGTGTTCCATACAGTTTAGTAGTGGTTTGTAGTAGTTTGTAGTATTTTTTAGGGTCCTGTTGTGTGCTGTTGTCTTTCATAATGTGTTGTAGTGGTTCATTGTATTTTGTTGTATGTTGTAAGGTTTTGTTGTGTTTTTTGGTGTTTTGTGAAG
>OLKM01005149.1:0-18235 GCA_900291075.1 Melanogrammus aeglefinus | reverse complement strand
AAAGTGAAAAAATAATAATGGTAACAAAAAAATAAAATAAAAATAATAATAATAATCTCATGTCCTATGAATCGATATCGCAAAATTTAAATGAAATCGATCCAAAATCGATTCAATAATTTTTTTACCCAGCCCTATCGCTGACGCACTGGAGGGATGGAACGAGTCTGTCCCTCTGTGTTATCCTACCGGTACAGAGTAGGTGCATGTATATACAGGTGCGTGCGTGCGAGTGGTATCCTACCGGTACAGAGTAGGTGTCGTCTATCTGGAACTCGGCGGGCTCATCGTCGCTGTAGGCCGTCCTACATGACAGCAGGTTGAGGAACATCTTGAGCAGCTCCATGTTCTCCCCGGTCACATTGGAGATCTGGAAGATGGGACACATCCTGCACAAAGGAGGAAGAGGACGAGTGTGAATGCATTTATTCCTTTACTTCGTTCCTTTTCCTTCCTCCTAAATGTATCTTTAGGATTCACATTCACATATGTTCATTGTTATTCTTCAACTGTGCAGCTTCCCTTTCCATTGTGGTGTTGCACAAAAAGCATGATGTAGTTAAAGTTTGATTGATTTACTCTTTTTCTCTCAAGTCCTCCTTCTTGCCCTACATATTAATCCTTCCGCTCTTTCTCTCTCCCCTTCTCCTCCTCCTCCTCCTCCTCATCCCGCCCTCTCTCTCCCCCCTCTTCTCATCCCCGTCTCCCCGCTTGATCTCCCTGTGAATCGTATGCAGCGTCTCTCTGGATACAATACACAGCAACATTGTGAATTGTGCACTGCTAGCATAAGCAACTCAACACTCAGTTTCACCCGTCATTATTGTTGACGAACAACGCACACGTCATACGTCACATAAGACGCTCCCGCTGTTGTATTACATGTCATGCTTCTGATGCCGGTGTCATGCTATGTAAAAGCACACACGGTGGCACCATATTGCGCCTTTGTTTAGTTCTGCGTGAAGAGACAAAGCCAGGGTACTGCCCAATCTTCTTTAGGGCGATATTGTTGGATCTCTGTTGACATAGCGGGGGTTTGATCTCTCCCTCACCTCTCAGAGCTGAAGTTGGATGCAGTGACGATGACGTCGTCTTTGTTCTGGACCAGGACGGGGATTTTTCTGCAGCCCGGTGACTTCAGTAGCCTCTGTAATAGCTTTAGCGTCTCTGGAAGAAACCAAACAAACAACGCACCAACTTTAAACAAACCACAAGTATGCACAATGAAAACGCCTTTAAATCAGGCAATAGTTTGAGGAGAGCCATTATAATCCATCAACATTGTTTAGCTTTGTGATAAACTTTTGCTTATGTCATGCCAGGCTCGCATAAGCCCTGCAGCTACATCGCTAACGCGTTCGTCACCTGGTAAGGATCGAAATACCGGTACGTTCCTGTGTTTGACCAATTGTCAAACCTGTGAGCAGGGTGACACCCGCCCCACCCTATTGTGAATGGGTTGGTATGTGTTGGTGTGTGGGTGTACCTTGGAGAATGTTGGCGGGGCACATGTCTATCTTGGTGACCACCACAAACACAGGCACGTTGAGGGCCAGCGCCAGGCCCAGGTGCTCCTTGGTCATCCCCACGATGCCTGCATTACTGCCCACCTGGGGGAGGGCGAGAGAGAGAGGGGGGGGGAGGGGTTCAAGTATTGTTTACCTCCTCATTGACCTCTCCGAACCAACCGATCATATTGTAGTCCGAATTTGACTGGGTTTTGATTTCTGACTGTGAGAATAACATGATAAGTAGACTGCTTGATTGTGGAATAAATCCTAAACATACATGCTACCACTCTGCCAGTCCGAAATAGAAAAAAAAACAACAGGAGATAATGTAGTTATGCTTCTTCGAACATCCCAAACTATTGAGATTCTGGCAATTGCGATTTTACCTGGCGATTCAGCCCAGCCTAGTGCCCGGACAGGGAGCCTCCAACGCCAAACACAGCTCTACAGCCGACGCAGACCGGTGGTACGGACAGGATGGCAATATAGAGAACACAAAGCAAGGCCAGGGCTCACCATGAGCATGCAGAAGTCGGGCATGTGTCCCGTCATGCCGAACACGGTGGTCTTCAGGTACTTCTCGTGGCCCGCCAGGTCAATGAAGGTGATCACCTTGGAGGACCGCTCGCAGATCTTGGTCCAGTCCAGACTCCCCCCGTGGCTGTCGGGTTTGTTCACCACCTGGAACAACACCAGAAATATTTGATACACTGCCAGGAATTCCTGTACTTGTGTTTTGATGTCGTGTGGTGTGTGTGTGTATAAAAGGCAGTACAGTTCCTGAAGTTAAGTAATTCAGTTTTATTAAGTACTTTTCATCCTAACACTTCTACTCTGGTGCTCTTAATGTATTCCTGTTGATACTGTGGTTGCTTTGTGTAGCCCTACCTGTCCATCCCCATCGACTCCTCTGGTATTTTCTACTCTGCTTGGTTGTTTCTTCACCAGCCCTAACTGCCCATCCTATCCTCTGGCATCTTCTACTCTGCCTGGTTCTGTGTTCAATACTCCTGCGTGTCCTGCATATCTTCTCCTCTGGTATCTTCTAGTCTGCCTGGTTCTGTGTTCAGCACTCCTATCTGAGCCTCACGCCTTGTACCCTGGGTGGCGCTGCCTCCGAGACCCCTACCTGTCCCTCCTGGTCGAAGCCCAGGATGTCGTTGCCCACGCTGCTGGTCCTGCCACTCTCCATCTCGTGTTTGTGCCTGAAGAGCTTCTGCCGCGCAAAGCCACGGCCGTTGTCCAGCTCCCCGTGAGTCAGCACCCCCAATAGGGTGCTCTTACCGGCGTCCACGTTGCCCACCACTGCCACCCTGAAGGCGGGAACGAGGGGCGCAGAATGAGAGGCAGAGACAGAGGTACGGACGGAAGACCCAGAGAGAGAGAGAGAGATATGGACGAGAGGACAGACACACACAGAGACGGACAGAGAGAGACAAAAACAGGACGACAGCGGGAAAATAATGTGGTTGACTTTGCGGGTATCTGTTGCCTTGGCAACTACGATAGTTGCGGTTGTGTGGGCGGACCCCTCCGAAGATAGAGCGTACCTGACTTCCAGGAAGTCCAGCTCGCCGACGCGCCGCCGTATGAGGTAGTCGCGGATCCTGCCACCTGCCTCGGTGCGCTCCCGCAGGAAGATGAGGTCGGCCTCGATCTGCTCGCACAGCGACCTCACCGTAGCCGCCGAGGCCTCCATGTCCTTCTCATCCAGGCCGTAGTCTCCCCCGTCTGGGAGGAAGGGGAGGAGGAGAGAGGGTTAATGAATGCTCTGGCATACCACACATAGTCCCAACACACCTACTGGTGGTCAATGCGTCACATAAACATTTTGTTGTACAGCACCTAATTACAGTTTTGGTTCCGAAGGGCCTCACAGGCCACACTTATACTCCCCCCCCCCCCCCCCCCAAACCAACCCCTCTAAAAGGCTTGAAGTAAAAACTCCCCCCGAAACCGAGAGGGAAGAAACCTTGAGAAAGAACCCAGCAGGGGAAGCCTCCTTCCAGGGATGGATAACAAGTGATATAGGTCCCAAATGGGCGGACATAATGGAAGCATAAAAAGCCAAAGCAAAGTTCAGTAATACAGCGCTGTCAGAACATAATATGATGGGATCGATGGTGAAGTGGCTGTGTGTGCTAGTTGGCCATCAAACTGTCATGCTTGACATTTCATCTGTGTGTGTGTGAGGTGCGGGGTTCCTTTTCAGGTATTAAGGTATTAGGACGTCTGCCCGTCCCCAGAAGTGCAACCTGGGTGACATTCTGGACTCCATCCCCTCATTCCAGACCCACATAAAAACCATCACCAAATCTGCATTCTACCGACTCAAAACCCTCCCCAGACGATGGCCATCACTCTCAAGACTCGAGAGCAGAGACCCTCATCTATGCCTCCATCACCGCAACAGAGTTCTGTCTGGGGTTCCCAGAAAAACCAAGGACAGGCTTCAGTGAATGATGAAATAGACTGTTCACTGTTGTAATAATGAAGGAGGAGATTATCAAAAGAGGCTGAGTGACTGTTTTGAATTATTTATCATTCAAGCCATTATCCAGAGACTTCCAGTTCTGGATACATTTAGCAGGTATTTCAAATCCTTGGGCATCTTGCCCAAGGATGACTATACCACTTCACTTTGAACAGTCATGCATATGATCTATGTCATGTGTGTATGCACTGGCTTCTAGTTTCCCCTTTTAGAGATTGGTAACATTTAGTTGATATCGGCTGCAAATATTTAGTGCATGGTGGAATAACTGCCCATTTGCCTAGCAGCGGTTTCCTGTTTCCAGTGTGAGAACATGAGGTCAGCAGCACTAGTGTGTGCCAGGGGTGATGACATCTGGGCTTGTCTGTCCAATCAGGCCGGCAATGACAGTACAAAACTAAGTCAGCATGCAAAGTCTGCTATTGAGCTTGCTAGAACTACCAGGCCAAAACTCATTTTCCTCTTAGTGTTTGAATTTAAGCTGAAACAAGGGGGTCACTTAAACTTTAAAACAACTCATATTTGTTATATACAAGTTAATGTCTGCGTTTTTGGCATATACAACATCCATCACTAGATTGAGAGGGAATAAGTCCTTCTAAATTTTTCTCCCACTCCTTTCCAGACTAAATGATGTGCTGGGTTAGGGCCTGGGGCCTAGGGCTCAGAGGTTAGGTTGCCTGAAGTTGGCCAATGTGAACTGGAGTCCTGCACTGTGGTAATACTGCGGTAATAATCCGTACAAATAATCCTCCACCCGGCGATGGAAGAGCAAGCTAGCAACAACAGTTACTGCGTGGAGGAGGACTTCAATCAGAGACTCTTTTCAAAAGTGACATTTGACCCCAGCCACGCCACGCTATGGTCAGACAAGCTGCTGAGCAGGGCAGAAATTAACCCCAGCTGTCAACAAAGGCCCTAGGGTGGGGGTGCATGTGGGCCGTTGTAAATCGGGTCAGGCTACATCGCTTTTCACACTAAAAAGCAGACAAATAGACCCGGTGGACACAGAATCCCTGGGGCGACAGCAGGGGTGAAATACAGACCACACAACTGTGGTCCTGTCAAGGTAACATGTAAAGTCATGTCAACTCTGGACTGCTTTTATCATGGGTTATAAACAGGCCACAGTCAAGATCATAATTTTTATTTTCACGTCCAAATAGACTGGAGTCCTTTCAGAAGCAAACGAAAAAGATTCTGCCCTGCTTCATTCCTCGCTCTGTGTGCTTTGTTCCATTGAAACAGTACGATTCCATTGATGTTTTTGAGTCACGCTACAAATATGAAGCCAAATTCTGCACCAGGTGCATTTAGGGTCAGGGTGTTGTACAGTTTGGACCTGTTAGGCCCAAATGAGACTGGAACAGTGATTAAGTTCTATACATAGAAAATGTACTTTACTAGAATATATTGGACATGTACAACAACTTAAAATTGATTTGGAAAATGTCAAGGACAGAACAATTTAGAATCAACCCATGTAGAAGACTCTGAGCAAGGTTTGACTATGGGGCTTCTGGGGTCATATGACCTTTGTTTGTACCGGGGGGCATGCAGTCACCAAATCCACCCAAATCATGTGAATTCCATTCCTTTTAACAGCACGCTCTTAAAATATAACTATGTATTATATACTATAAAACTAACAAAAACAATACTGACTTTATAGTTTGCGGTTTGTAATGTATTGTATTTATTTTTACAATTAGAAGCGGCAGAATAAAATGGGCTCCAAAACCACTAATATTGTAATACAAAAAAAATCAATAATAAAACATTGGTTTCATATCAATCTCAAAAGGATGGCGCGGCCAATAAACATACCAAAGGTAGAAACAGGAGCTTATCAACACCAGAGATGGAAATATATTCACAAATAAGCATGGAAAGGCCTGGGTTTCATTGAGCAGTGTTGTGAAACGAAATTGTCAACAAAAAAAACAACAAACTATTACCAATAGTGCGCCTCCTTCGACTCTCCTAATTCATTGGCCAACACACACACACACACACACACACACACACACACACACACACACACACACACACACACACACACACACACACACACACACACACACACACACACACACACACACACACACACACACACACACGTTCTATCATAATTAGGAATTAGCCAATCAAATATATATTCCATATCAATCTCAAAAGGATGGCGCGGCCAATAATAATAATAGAGACATACAGTGATGTTTTAGCAATAAATGTGGAGCAGGTAGGGGTGATGCCATCCGGCCCCAGGACTTTTGCAGGTCGACTGCAGCATACACTGAAATCTAACCCAGAACCTTTTGAATGGAGGTCAAACATTCTATCCAGTGGAAGACCTTTCCTGTGCCCCCCTGGTACAGGAAAGATAGCAGATGATAAGTAAACGTCCTCACCTGAACCCATTCCGACCACGTAGATGGTTTCCCCGCATCCTTCATCCATCCGCTCCCTGAGTTGGCGTAGTAACGAGTCATACTGGTCCCCCGACGGACTGACCAAGACTAACTGAATGATAAACAAATACGGGAAGAATAAACAATAGTAGTACAAATTCAAACCCTGTACAATTCGTCTTTTGAAAATCGCCAAAAGCACAAAACAATAGTCAGGCAAGTTGTTGTGGGTTACTGTTGACTAAAGGGGAGGTCAACTATGAAGGGGTCATATTAAACTGAAGACTCCTTTTAAATGAACAGGGATAACAGGTTTCAACCTCAGTGGCAGGTGAGGCAGTGCTGTGTTGACCACAGCTGCCACTGTAGCTGCATCGACATACGTGTCAGTTTTTGTTCTTTTGCACACTGCAAAATGCAACGTGTCAATTCATCTTCCATACAATGCATTTCCAAAGCCGTTGCAGCGCATTCAACGTGTGCGATTTAGATTTTTCTTAATAGCAACAGAATGTCTGTGGATTTCAATCTAAACCAAAAGCAGGGCCCTACCTTACTACTGAAATTTAAATGATCCCCGGACTCGCCGTTGGTCCCCTCGCCGTCTTCGAAGCCCTCTTCGTTGGGCAGGTCGTCCCCAAACCCTGGGTCTGGTGCGAACATGCAGGCGGGTACTATGGACTCCACCGGCATGGCGTCTGGGTCGATCCCTGGTTCTTTCGCAGTTAATAACGACATTTCCCGGACCTTGATAGTATAAACCATGCAAAATGAAACCAAAGCAAATACAATTTACACACCACTATTAGCAAACGGCCATTAGCCGAGAGGTTCCACAGCAAATAGCTAAAATGCTAACTTAGCCACCAGATTGCCTTGCTTCAGCTAAAGCACAGGGTTATCTGAAAATAACGTCATTTTTGTAATGAGATGAATGTTATTATTAATAGTAATAAAGGTCATAATTCATATTGCCATACCAGTTTCCACAGGCTAACTTTGGTTGTTTGGTTGTGAGCGACGATGTGTTTGTTTCATGTAGGACACGCCCACCACAAAGCGGTGACATTTGATTGGCTAGAGTCGCAAAAGTCCAGTCACCTTTTTCCAAAGCTTTACTGTTTTTATAAATGACTCCTACTTCTAGACAGTTACAGACAATACAAAAGTACGGTGGATCTACTTGACTGAGTCATTCTACAGTAGAAGACTTTTCAGAGCTGCCAACTCTCCCGTTTTTCCCGGGTTTCTCCCGTTTTCTGATCCATCTCCCGCCGCCCTCCCGTTTTGTCATTTCTCCCGGTTAACTCCCGTATTTCACAATGTCCAAACTTATTTTATTTATAATCAAATCAAAATGTGTGTCGAATGTTCTAAAGTTGCCAGATCATGTATCAAACGCAAGCATGAGAGCCAACGCAAGCGTCAGCCAATCAAATGCATTTGCAGCAAATACGACAGCACAGGCTGTAGCCAATCAGATCACGTCTATGGTCACTTCTCAAGAGCGCAGAGCTAAAAAAAAAAAAAAAAACATGGCGGAGCAAACTCCGTAAATGGTCGTATAAAAATGGCAGAAGCGGGTGTACCATCGAAGAAGAAATATAAAAATATATGTGTACTTTTAAGTCGGAATGGACCAAAGAGTATGATTCAATATCAAATAGTTAGTTGTTATAATAATTAATAAGTGATTGTGAATACATAAATAATAGACATAAAAAAAATTGGTTAATAAACAAAACAGGAGTAGTTTTAAGACTTGTGCATGAAACACTAATTGTTTCTGTTATGTCCATGAGAATGATTTTGTTGTGTCATGAATTGATAAGTTATTGTAATAGTTAGTTAATAAATAAGTGATTGTCAATGAATTCATTGTGAATACATAGGCCCTACATAATGATACATAAAAAATACGTTTTTTGTTAATGAATACAGTTATTGTGTATTTATTTATATACTGAAGACTACATGATGAATATGTTGTCTATAAATAGCTACTTATATGCACAACATCCCTTAAAACCAACATTTGTAACCACCTCTGTCATCCATGCTCCCCACCACCGGCCCCGCCCCCCGCCGCCGAAATCTCCCGGATTTTGTTAGTCAAATGTTGGCAGGTATGCTTTAGACTTAATCACTGCTTTAAATATATCTTCAATATCTGTAGTTTAAAAAAGGTAGCATTGACTAGAGACTTAGGGCGTGTTCACACGGGCAGTCTTAAGGATAACTTTGGAATGTTTCAACCTGGACCATGTTTCCAATCATTTTGTGTCTAAGGGACGCATGAGGAAAACAATTTTTGAAATTGTTTTATGAAAAATGGTTTTGAAAAGGGCTTCAATGTAATCCCATGGGGCAAAAGCGCCCTGTCAATGAAGTTTGTTCGGTTAAAGTGCTTGTTTCTGGCACTAAATAGATCATATTGCATTATTACATAATGGAAAGGATCCCTACAGGAATATTACTTTAGAACATTCCTTTAGTTTGATTCCGGTCTGTTATTGTGTCAAACCAAGTCTCGCTCAATGAGAAGTCTTGCGAGAATTGAGTTTTTGCAGGAAGAGAAGAGCGAGAACGGGAGTAATGTTTGGAAGAGGAGAGCTGAAGTCGATTTGAGATTATAATGACAAGAGACTGCAACAACGAGATTTCAGAGTACTTGTGTGAACATGAATGGGTTTCAATGGAGAGAAAGTAATTATTTTCTGGTCCCAGTCTTTATATGCCCTGGATTACACATATGTTGTTTGTGAATTTAAATGATAATTTTTCATGTCAAAAGTTTGACCGTTTATTGTGCAATTGCTCATTTAAAGGCTGTAGAGAAAATACAATGAGAAAGACTACCCGTCTCGTATGTGACGTCACGCTCCCTGCGACTGGCGTAGACAAGACCGACAATCTCCCCATCGGCAACTCTCAACAATGCCCCGACCTAATGGTTTTTACCTCTTTCGATGCTGTTATCCTCCCCTTGGAAAAAAGCGGTGAAGTGGAGCAGAGATCGCCATGTCTGCGCCAGAGTGGTGGTGACGTATGTCATTCGCGTCGAGAGCAGCAAGGGGCTGTAGTTCGCAAAGCGGCCTCACACAAAACTTAACATTATCGAACTTATTCGCAATTTTTTTTAGTTTTCTTTGCATGACAAATTATCATTTAAATCCACAAACCACATATGTGTGATCCGGGGCATATAAAGACTGGCATCAGAAAATAATTACTTTCTCTCCTTTGAAACCCATTCATATTTTACGATCTCATAGGTCCGATGGGCTCTACCGGAAAAGGCGTGACATCGCCGCTATAGATCGCAACAGCATTGTCCCGGAAGTAAAAATCTCAATCATTTTCTCCGTAGAGGTTTTGATTAAAAGACATATTTTTGTAACAATCCAAAGCATACTTACCACTTGCCGATATTGAAACGAGGGTAAATGCTCATGCAGAAGCCACATTTTAAAGACTTGAACATCTATTTTTTAGAAAAACATGTTTTATTCGCAATGCCATTTGAAACCACCTACTACACTACCCACAATCCTTAAGTGTGACACGACATCTTCAATTGTCGGCCCATGCTTTTACCATGGAAACATTTGCCCACACCTACAAAGTCAGGCTGTCGATGATTGCTTGTGATTACTTCACAAGTATTGATATAGGCTACAAAGTGAACAAACATTTGACCGCAAATAAATAAAAAAATAAATTCAGACCGCCTGCTGCGACCATCTGACCGACACAGACCCCGATCATTTGTAAAGACTAATCCATTCAGTTTACGTTTTATATTTGCTACTGCTGAAGTGCAAATAATTAATTATTAAATTGGATTTTTGGTGTTTGTTTCCCTTGTATCAGTCAAAAGTAGCCTACTAAAAAAGAAACACGGAATTGGGGAAATTACTTAAACGAATGACATTAGGTTTATAACTGACTTTATGTGGAGGTATAGTTCCCTGGACGATTGTGAAACGAAGCTTCCAACTTCCTGATTGGTCGTTTTTACAACCCCTCACCGATTGGATGCGTCCGCCCTGACTGCACCTATAACACCCCTCACCTGCGGCCAGATAGGTTCCTCTCAGCATCTCCAAGTGAAGACAGCAAAAATGGTGAGTGTTTAACATGTATTACATATGTACATACAAAGATATATTATACACAATATATACTAATAGATCAAAGAGCCTTTAGGTGGAGCCTATATTTCATGCACACTTCTCAATAACTTATTTTCATATTTTATGTCTATTTTCCTTTGTAGCTAATGTTATACCATAATGACAAATGTCTGAATTTCATAATGGTAGGTTATGTCTGTTAAATACATGAACAAAACTATTTATCCCCCAAAGTTGAGGAAAAAAAGGAAAGCTGGAATATTAATAAATGTTGAAGTTTTGGAGTTATTTTGCAATCAGAAAAAAATAAGTTAAAAAGAGCTATTAGAAGTTAGGTAGCAGTTAATTTCTCTAATTTCATTGTTTATTTAATATCTTATAAAAAATAATCAGAGTTTCTAAAGCTTATTCCAATGAGGTAAATGATGTTATTATAGCTCCGCTGTCTCAATTATCTTATATTCTCATGTTGCTTCTGATAGTGCAAGTCCAAATGTCTGCTTACTACAGATATGACCCTGGAGTACAGAATTCTCAGTGTCTTTCGCTATAGGTAACTGCAAATGTATCCCTGTCTATCTCTTTTAATATTGATCACCACTGAGTTGACTGAAAAGTTGCTGTTAACCATTACGCACTTGTAATAAAAGATCAACTAGCATTGATCCGAGTAAGAGCGGAAGACAGTTGGATCTTATCTCTGACTAAACATCTGACAGATCGGAAGATCCCCTATCGAATGAAGGCATTGTTCTAAGCAGCGTCTGTGTAAATGATAAAACAAGAATCGTTCCAGTTACGACAACCCAGCATAAAAGGCACCATGGTGCCTTGAAGACATGAAGACAGATGTATTGCTACTTATCTATATTGGCCCGCACACATGTGTGTGGACACACACATGCAAACACACTTTAATTTGCACGAACACGGATAGACACACATACGATTAGGCTCGACCTTCAACTTCAAACAATTATACGCACACATGCACTCAAACATATGCAAATACACTCCCATGTTCACAAGCAGGTATATACATAAACACACACACACACAAACACAGTGCTACACATGAAGTGATACACACACTCATAAACACACGCCGACAAATAGACACACCTAGGTATAGATTTTATTGTTTTACTGTGTACTCATGATAACCATGCCTCAGCCATCAAACATTTACAGGCCTTACTGTTGTACTCCCCCCCCCCCTAACCCTGAATCCTAAAATGTAGATATTGGTAACTCTTCAGTAATACGATAGGGTTTAAGGGGGCAGTGAATCCAAAACCCTTGGTAGTCAAGGCTGATCCTGATGTATCAGTGTTGACTGTTAGGAATGATAGGTAGGTAACCCGGGCGGAAAGAACCCCACAGGTTATAGAAACAAACTTGAGTAACCCAAAGACTGCTGGTTCGATTCCCCAGCCAGATGGATGATCTGGCATAAGGACATCTTCTCAGAGTCAATGTCAGACACAAGCTCCTTCCATGGTGCGCTGTGCTCTTTCACATGGTTCTGATTTTGGGTATGGGATTGGTTGTGTGCAGGATTAATAAAGGAGTATTATATTTGTTTCACATTTATAAAGTTCCATTTGAAGCAGGGACATAGTGAAGCAGCATTTCTACGTTTTTCTGATATGGATTGAGTCAGGGGAGGGCAGAATGATTTAATCTAAAAGAAAAGAAATCCTTCATCCAGATTTCAACCATAAAATTAATTTTCTTGGTTGACTTTAGTTACAAAACTTAAAGTTAGTCTTATTCAAACCCACACTGAAAAGTGACAAAGAAAACAACTAAATCAACTCATCAAGCCTTCCCGAACTTCAATGTATCTAGTTCATCTAGTTGTTAATGCTCAGTATAAGGGTCTGGCAGACACAGATCATTCAAGTCTGTCCTACTCCATTAATATAACACATTTGATTTGATGCAAATGAAATTCTGATGGAAATTCAGTAGCTTAACACGGTTCAAAATATCTCTTCTCTCTGAGAATACTTTTGGAAATTATCCATGACAAAATCAAGCGGTAATAATCAGAAAAATAGTTCAACTCACTTTCAGACAGAACACTAACTGTTCCAACCCGTCCACGAGCAGTGGGACAGCGTGTGCGATTGTACTTGCTTTGCCTAGCCGTGTTTGTTTGCAATCTGGGATCAAAGATCAAAAAAATGTTTTTTCTTTTTGGGGTCACTGCCGCTTTAACTTTTGAATGATTACTGTAAACTCCATCCTGGGTGCAAGGCGTAAGTGACCGTGTAATACGCAATTGAAGGAGCATATCAATTGAATTAAAAGGACATTCATGTCACCTATCATTTCAGAAAGTCTCGGACATGACCTTCAAGGAGGGGGCGGAGTTTAAGATCCGGTTGAAGCCTAATGATGATGGAAACAGGTGATTGAGGATGCAGCGACAATATAAATAGGCCCTAGGCTACATGATAAAATGTGTATATGTAACAATAACATTAAATAACATCATACATTCACTAATTATTAACTGTGAACAATAAACTATGTACGGGGTACCCTTTGGATTATGCTAAAAACAGCATTACAGAAAAAGTGATGCTATAAAAGTTATGCTATAAGACGTTATTTATTACTTATTGTAAGTCGCTTTGGATAAAAGCGTGTTAAATGCCCTAAATGTGTAAATGTCAATTATAGTGTGAAACTATTTCCCTATAGGCCTATTTGTATCAACATATTGTGGCACACGGCCCCCATATTTTTGCAGGCTATCGTCTCTATCCAGCCGGTTCTCCTTCACTTGTCCCCCTCTTTATACCCCTGTAGGTTCTCCATCAATGTTGGTTCACGATTCGGACAACATCGCGCTGCACTTCAACCCGCGGTTCGATGAAAATGTGATCGTCTGCAACTCCATGTCGGGTGGCAGCTGGGGGGAGGAGTACCGGGAGGGATCCCTGTCCTTCAACCGCGGAGAGGAGTGCAAGGTGTGTACAGTGTGTGTGTGTTTACAATGTGTGGATACACAGGGGGTTTTACAATGCATGTGGGTTTGTGTGTGTGTGTGTGTGTGTGTTTGATTGTCGCATTGTTTAAGATTGCCCCATTGCGTGTAAGCAATTCCGCCCAATTCTATATGAGCAGAATGATTCAAATGGCCTATTTTTCAATAGTACACTCATACATTTCAGTTTAAATATTGATATACCAATATTGTCCTGAATCTGTATGTAAATGCCTTAGGGACGAGATAGCTCATTTCCTTCCTGTTCACCACAACCAATAATAAGGGATTAAAATGTCCTGTTGATAGGCCAAGCTATAAAATGACACCTGTTTAGTTTATCATATGGTAGGCCTACAACCTTCTTGAGCTATTTAATCTGTTTGTGGCTGTTGCCTGAAGGATATGGGCTGGGTGAAGTTTGTCTAGTAAACACTGCCCTATGCTCCCTCTATATGCGACACATATCCACTATCACTCTATGGTCGTTACATTGAGGTGGGGGGGGTAGGTTTATGAGCTCATAAAGTAGCATCGAGCTGGGAACCAGATTTAGCCTTTATCTGCAAGATACATATTGGAGGTCAAGGGGTTGATAATATTTCTTTCTTTCTACATCAATCCCTTCCTTCTTTTACTTTTCCCTCTCTCCTTCATTCCTTCCTTCCCTCCATCCCTCCTTGCCTTCTTAACTTCGGCCACTTGTTAATATTTATTCCTTTTCTCCCTCCCTCTCCTTCTTCCCTCCATCCCATACCTCCTTACCTCCCCCCGTTCCTTTCTTGCTGCCTCTCTCCCACTTTTCCTTCCCTGTCCCTTATTCCTCCCTTGATACCTCCCTTCCATCCATCCTCCCTTCCTCTCTCCTTAGTTCTACATCAACTTCACCATGGAGTACTTCTTCATCAAGCTTCCGGACGGTTCCACCATCAGCTTCCCCAACCGCCTCGGAGACATAAAGTACAAGTTCTTTGAAGTCCACGGTGATGCCAGGATCGTTGGAATCAAGATCAAGTAGTGGATCACCCATCGGCCCCCTGTTTCATTAATAAAGTCTCTATACATGTTTTCCAGTCTAACGTTGTAGTTTACAGAGTCGGCCTGAAGGGGACACTCTGCACTGATAATCTCACACAAACAATATCCTACACTTACAGCAACTCAGAGTTACCATAACGACAGGCCGCCAAGTCTGGAACCTTAACCTGTGTTGATATCAAACAGAGGTCATTCCGGGAAAACAGCCATGTAAGTAAACATGGGATTATCTATAAAAACACTATCAAATGAATATGGTAAACAGAGTAAAGAGGAGGATTTGTGAGTGTAGTGCGATGAGGTCCATGTATCTACAGGGGTAATTTACATGTGGACTCAAAGTGGCCTGACCCAGGACTGAGAAATGTACCACTACTCAACTACATTCCCTGTAAGGTGATTGGAATCATTGTGTATGTGTGTGTGTGTCTGCATTTGTGAAGCACTGTCAGTGGGGATCACTTTCCGCACAAGAAAAACAAACGCATGCAACACAACATTTGGTTTAAGATTTTAACGGGCAAGTCTGTGTTCATAAAAAGACGACATCATAAAATAAAGTAAATAAGTAGTATTATCAGGGGGGGTAACATTACCAAACTCTTAAAATAACAATATAGTTCAAAAACACAATGGTTTAAGTGCATTACATGTGAAATTAAATCCATTTCTACTATTTTTGTCAACAAAATGGTTGAAATGAGTGGTCCAATATGTGCCTCAGCGTTTTCTTGCGGTAAAGTTAGAAAGTCCAACCAAATTTTGTAATTTTTGCACTTTGCATTCCACATCATTTTGTGTTCGGTCCTTGAGAAGACACGTGAACCAAAGCCCTTTGCATTGAATCCAGAAACACGTGATTGAAGAGCAGGTTAGGGGCTTAGGGGCATCTTGCCGTACGCGACGCTCCCGCTGCTGCAGACATTGGGCACAAATGTCAAAACCCCCCCGCTGACCGGGTCATCCGCAGGAGGCTCCACGCAAGGCTATGCAGGGCGTGCTGACGGCCGAGCCGCCCTCCAACTTGCTGGAGCCCGTGGTCTGCCCCTTCTGGGCCAGGTAGTCCTTGTAGTTCCTTGTCAGCAGGGTGTACAGCAGCGGGTTGATGCAGCTGTTGCCGTACGTCAGGCACGTGACCGAGAAGTTGACGTAGTTGTGCGTGGCAGCGGACAGCGGCCTGAGGCTCTCGGGCGAGAAGAGCTTGGTCAGCTGCCACACCCAGAAGGGCAGAAAGCAGGCCCAGTACGCCACCACGATGGAGAAGATCATGCTGGCCACCTTCTGCTTGAGGCCCCTCCTGCGCACCGAGCGCCCGCGGCTGCTGCTGCTGCTGCAGCCTCCCAGGCTGGCCTGCGCCGCCCAGTAGTGCCTGGCCAGCCCTGCGTACAGCGCCACCATCAGCAGGCCCGGCACCAGCACGCTGGTCAGGAACATGACGGTCAGGTACGCCTTGAAGGCCTCGGGGGTCCAGGTGGGGAAGCAGATCCGCTTGACGGCGCCGGCGGCGTTGACCTTGCTGCCCTGGCGCTGCCGGATCATCACCATCATAGGGCAGCGTGAGCACCACGGCCGCCGCCCAGATGAAGGCGGCGGCCACCTTGCGGCCGCGTGCCTGGGAGCGGCGGGCGCTGAAGGGGCGTGCCACAGCGCGGTAGCGCTCCAGCGTCATGGCGACCAGCACGAAGACGCTGGCATGCATGGTGAGCAGGTCCAGGCTGAGCAGAGGAGGCGGCAGCCCCGCCTCGCCGAACAGCCAGTCGTGGTGGCAAAGTTAAGTGCACACACCACGAAGGGGATGTGGTGGACAGGTAGAGCAGGTCAGCGAGGGCCAGGTTCAGGATGTACACGTACATTGGAGCCCGTGTGCGGCGCAGCGCCGCCGAGCGCATGATGAACAGCGTGTTACACGTTGCCCGCCACACCCCAGGGCGCACATGGTCAGGGAGCATGGGCGCCGAGGGCCGATGTCTCACCCAAGGCCGCGCCGCCGCCGCCGCGCCGCGCCGCCAGAAGCAGAGTTAGACCCTGTGCTCTTCCCCCCGCCCGCCCCCAGAGCCCGGGTTCAGGTTTTGACCCCCCTGGGGGTTAACGGTGGGGTGTTGGGGGTGCAGTTCATCGTGGACCCGGGCGTCATCGTTGGGTTAGCTGATGTTTTGTCTCATATGAGACTAGAAACAGCTGTTCATATTTACACCGCCGCACAAGGGACAGGAGACACACTTCAATTGATTTTGCCAACTTGAAAAAGGAGGGTTCACCTCATTTTAAGAACAAAATTCTGAAAGTTCCCTTCTAAAGGTGGGGATTAAAAACATCCTGTCTGCTTTTAATCCGTATCCATGTATTTGCCCTTAATCCAGGTTTCTTATATGTGTCGTCGTGTGCAGCTGGACGTAAGAGGCAGCTTCCATTCAAAGACCACAATAGAAAAATTAGATCCTGTTGCCGTACGATATGAGCATCTCTTTTATCACTGTTTTCTTAGGGGTGGAGAAGATGGAGGTGGTACTGATGTTGCTTGGCTGTTTGTAGATCCCTAGCCCTCCACCACGTCCAAAAACAAATCGACCCCAGTCCTGTCCTCTGTTCTGCAAGCCACAGAACAGAATAGAAGGAGCTCACGAGGAAACCAGCTCCCAATCCAATGTTTAAAAAGGCCGTCTATCTCCGCAAAAATCTAGAAACTTCTAGTGACCTCCGTTCACAGGTCTTCCACTTTTGTCTGATGAAGACTGTTCCTATTACCTCTGTTCACTGGAGAGCCCTTAATGTACATCTTTTTTTTTCTTCCTCCCCTGCTCCCTTTTCTCCCTCATCCAACCCCTCTTCACCTATGTGCGAGCTAGTAGCACGACCCTACGGGATTGAAGAGGAATTTCTCTCGGCCCCTGAGGACGGCTCCGATCACTAGGGTGTTCGCTTTAGACACCCTCACCACCATTGGGCATTCAGGGGTACACAATTATTTGATATTATATTGTTTGGAATACACCTGTGTGGTGTATAACCCTTTTTCTATTTGTCAATTTAGACAGCGCTTTTATTTATAAGCACCTATGGTGAATGAGTTATCATGGGTCATTTAAGGGTACTAAGGTTCATTAAGGTTCATTAAAGTCATTAGGAAGGCAACCAGGTCGAGTTCAGTGAAAGTCAATCTTGAATTAAGGATGTTACTTATAGATCAAGACCACGTTACGATATAATATAATTATATTTTGATTAAAAGACCCGAATGAAGGTTGAACTTGAACTAAAACCATAAAGGCCACTTGATAAACACAGCCGTCCCAGTATACTTCCAAGGTGTATGGGTTGATTCCACTGGGGTCCACCCTTGCTAATAAGGTGTGCATTCCACCAAAAAAAGAAGGTTGTGCGCCGAATCCATACAAGTCAAATGCAAAGACGAGTGTAAGGTGAAATTTTCTGCCAGAGAAAACCGACGCGTGAATTGAATGAATGGCGTGGCGGCAGAACACCAGGCCACACAGATTTTGCCGGATTCCATTTCTCTGAGCTTGGTCAGGAGGACAAGCATAATATCAGCATTCACTCCTGAAGTCCAGAGAGAAAGTGATTGTTGCCGTTCGCGGGACTACGGAACTCTATATCTGACTATAAATCTAATAACACATATAAAT
>OLKM01005148.1:0-18238 GCA_900291075.1 Melanogrammus aeglefinus | reverse complement strand
GGATGGTGCGTGTGAGCAGGAAGGCTTCAATCCATTCCTACTTCGTGGCAAACTATATAGATATTTTCTATATGCAAAGTAGCGGTACATTTTGTGTGAATAAATTGGACTCCACAAGCACTATGTGCCTGAGTATGGAGTAATTATGATTTGGTGGTTCCTGCCTGTGTGCTTGCTTGAGATGAAGTTATGTCTTTAATTCGTTTCCTGTTTCCGAGGGGCAAAGACCCACGCTGCCCCACCGTTACCATAGAAACACCAATGAGCGCGAACCACACCGGCCAAAGTTAACAATTGAGGCTTAGGGGCAATTTTACAATTCGCCCCTAGCGCTTAAGCTGGTAATCCTACGTATTCTACGTAATGTAAAGTAAGTCGAGAAGTTTTGCTTCAAGCAAAGAACCGTCAGCAACTTCCTTTTTATGTGCTCCGGATGGTGGTCAAAAGCCTTTTCTTTTTTTTTGAGCTTGAAGGAGATCGTCCTTTTTTGTTTTAATAAAGATATCGGAAGATATTGAAGCTATGGTGTCTGTGTCTAATTGTTTTACTTTAATGGTATATATTATAGTGCGTACCATGTTGGTGCTCTGAGATTTTTTGAACGAATAGTGCGTTTTAAATATATGCCAATATTATTATTATATTTATAGGCCAACATCTTTGTGTTCGTACTGGAGCGCTTAAAGCATGTGAAATGTATTTGAAATAGGATGTTTGCTCCTGCTGGCACTCAAAAAATGCAGCCCTAGTATACCTGACTGGTTCTATATACGTAGGGCCTACTGTGTATAATAATCACGCTTCTATTTTTGTGACGTAATATGACGTTCATATAAATTTGGCCCACAGAAATTTCAGGCTAAATCGCCAACTGACCCACAACAAACCACCTGGCCTCACTACGTACAGAAGTTACAGCAGGATGACAGATGAATAATTAAACACCTTGGAGACTGTAACCGTGCTTAAACTACAACACAAAAAAGATATACAATAGACTTAAAAAATGCATTGCGGTACAATTAAAAGTAAAGAACGTTGGAACAAAGTCTGAATTCTGTCACTTTACTGAACCACAGATTCCATTAGGGCTGCAACGACGAATCGATAAAATCGATAAAAATCGATTACTAAAAGCGTTGGCAATGAATTCGGTCATCGATTCGTTTTGTGGCACGATTAATATATGACTCGTAGGCGCGACACTGTTTACAGCCAGCCGCCGACAGGTTGGTTCTTTTTAATATGTCCATGGTTGGTTCGTGGTTCATGCACGGCCACAGCGAGCTTTAGTGTGAGCGACCACGCTGTATTTTGGACATACCTTAACGCTGGACTGTAGGCCTATATAAAAGTGTTGTACCATAAATGTCTTTGGGTTAAAATCAGGTCAACTCAGTATCCATCCTAGTCCGACCAAAGAAGCTGCTGCTGCTGCAGACGGTGCGCAGACGGGTCGGGTCGGCACCGCGTGCGATCAACGTCATTCAAGTAGGCAGTGGTAATCACACAACCAGACGGGGAGATCCGTCAGTTAAAAATTCGTAATCCAGTTTTTAAATCGGCAGGATATTGAGCTAGTTAGCTTAAAAAAGTCGCAAACACTGTCAAATATGATGTGTCAGATCGGCTCAGTAATATGATTGATGCGTTCAAATGCAACACAAAAAAAGAGAAATTGAGATTTTGTGTGAACACCTGTTTTCCAGGCCAATATAAAATAGATTAGTAAAGACTGATGATTATGACTGTTTAAACGTTCCTATCTTGAACTATGATCATCTTATCAGCAATTAAAGCAATAATACAAGTTATATTTCATACACGCAAACACTTAAAGCACACTCGTAAAGCAACACCGACATAGAGGAGCTGCATTTGGCCTAAAGTTGTGGGATTGCACATTATTTTTATTAACAGGAGTATGGCAAAAGTTGTGAGATTATCTATGCAAACACGACAATAATGGCACCATTCTTGGCGCTCTGGAAGAACAATGAACTGAATAAATGCCAGGTATATAGCATATCGGAGACGGGCACATAATCAGTGAACCTACAAATGAGAGTCTGCAGTATCTTGTGACATTATTTAACCATCCAGACTACAGCTAATACGTTTAGACAGATACATCATTGAACCCATAGACAAAGCCCACAACAAGCCAAACATCGCCATGGCAGGTGCGCTCTCTCTCGCACAATCACAGTCACGGATGCAGGTCTGCAATACCCAATCACACCAGCAGAGGGCTCTAAACCAGCAACAACTGCTATATCATTTGCGAAACTCATGATAACTAATGAACAGTTTCCCATATCTGTTACACAGGACTGTCTGGCTCCGCTTGGCAAAAAAATAGAACACATTTGTGAATAAATGTTTTGAACTCTGAATACTGGACATGATGAGCTTAAAAACATTCAAGTGACCATGAGTGAGATGGCATAAACAGAATAGGAAATAAGCTTTCTGGATCAATTCAGATGTAAAACTGATCTATTTCGACCTCTCTCTGACCGTCACCACGGTCTTACTAAGAATGATGCCATTCAACTACTTGTCGCGAGACCCTATATCAAAATTGTCACTGTGACTGATTGGAGGCAGTCTGCGCATTAAAGCGGATGCAAGACATGGCTCTTCCTCTTTTCGCTTCTCGCTTCGGTTTTTCGTGAGACCGGTAAGTTGAAACTTGGGAATTACCATCCGTCCGTTAATCGTGCAGGCGCTTTAAGCCCCTGAGGACTGTTTAAAGTTTTCCCGTTAAAGTTTTCGCTGGCTTTTTCCCTGGTTAACCAACTTTGCTTGTGTGTGCAGGAGAGAAGTACTGGTGAACGAGCAGTCGGGTTGTGCCGTGAAACGAAGCAGCGGGAAGAAAAGTTTCTAATGCTTTGTATATTTTGATTGTCAGTAGGCTTCTGAAGGTTAAACTAAACACAAGGCTGAAGTGACTAGCTGATTCCCTCTGCGCAGCCAGTCGGGTTTGTGCGTGGAAAACCCCCCACACGTCACGTGAATTGTGCGGGTTTGTTTATTAAATAGTTCCACCCCGCGTTTGCGTGATTGTGCTTGGGTTTGTGCGTGAGTATTTTAATTTGTTTTATTAAGATAATTCCATGAGAATATTGATGCCAGGTGCGGTCCTTAATTTTCGGTCTGTGCGTGAAACCCCACCACGTTTGCGTGAATTGTGCTGGGCTCGTGTGTGAGATATTTAATTATTATTTAGTAGATAGTTTCAATGAGCATGACTGCAAGTGCGGTCGTTAATTTTCTGTCGCCGTTGAAAAACCCCACCCACGTTCGCGTGAGTTGTGCTGGGTGTGAAATAGTTACTTTGTTATTAAGATAACTTCCAATGGCGTGGCTTGCAGGTGCGGGTCAATTAATTTCTGTTCCACCGTTAAGACCCCCACGTTTCGCGTGAATTGTGCTGGGTCTGTGGGTGAAGTTACTTTGTTTAATTATGATAATCAGTAAGCCTGGTTATGTGTAGTATACAATTTAGTCAGAGCCTAGTTACTTTCCTACGATTGACTGTAGCAAAATAATAATAATAATAATAATAGATAATAATATATAAAATAAAACATTCATTTCTCAGTCCGTTGGCACTGTACGCAGCAGGCCGACAAAGAAGTGGTGGTACGTTACTGTGCGAAGTAAGTACATTTAGTGTCTTCTTGGCGGCTGTCGCCAGCAGCTGGGCAGTACACAAACGGCGTTGGTCAGTGTGGTGTCTGTCCACCTGCTTGGCAGCAATTGCCTTGATCCGTTGGGCTACTGTTTCGCAGTGGGCAGGGTAAACAGTTTGTTGGGCTACTATTGTTTACACGCTTACGGGCATATTAAGGCGTGAGTGCCCTGATTGCCGAGATGAGATCCCATATGTGCTGCTTTGCGGGGGACTGGACTCACGTGGATGGCCACCGGAGTGCCTGGGTGTTTTAGGCAGGGCCCATCTCCTGGGAGATGTCAATGAACCCATGCCCCGCCGCAATCGACTTACCTTCCGAGAGAGGGCTCGTAGGGCTGGCCTGCAAGGCAGGACCTGTGTCACTGAAGTGACCTCCTCTTTCACTCATGGAGGGGCGTCTATATGAACCAGAGGTTAAGTCTCGAAAAGAAAGCACAGGTCGTCCCATAAGCCTCTCATAAGCACAAGAGGGAGGAGAACCGCAGACGCTGTCGACTCCCCGCGTCCTCCCGCAGTTCGCCCGTGCGGGATTACTGTAGAGAAGGAGAGCATTGTACACCAGCTTTGCTGGCCAGCGTTCGTTGGCCTGAACAGGACAGGGTGAACAGCTTTCGAAACCCACCTGGGCAGGCGAGGCGAGGCAGTTGGCTCAGCGGAGCCTCACTTGATCACCTCGCCCTCTTTTCAGGAGCCAAGGCATCTGACGCCATTTCGCTTTATGCTCAAGGCTCCCTCCTCGGGGTGGGCAAGACACAGGGAACCTGAGGGTGGGCACAGTGGTGCTTCTCCTACCAGGGGATTCACATCAGGAGGTGACTGGCACAGATGTCGCGCCGGTGCAGTGGATTGGCGGAGAAAGGTCTTACTGCTGCAAAATTGTGGGGCTAACGCAATCCCGGTGCAGGGGTGCTAGTCCCAGCTAGTAGGGTCTGGGCAGGTATGGTCCAGTTCCGGCCCATGGTTGTCCCTCCCTGCGGCAGATGATTCTGCCAAATGTTGAGGAACACTGGGATGCTCGAGCAAAACCTTGTCAGTTTAACGCAGGTTGCAGGAAGCTCTGGGCTAGAGGCGTTACAATACCACGGAGAACGGGGTTGGGGGAATATGCCTACCTGTAGAAAGGCGAGCATGGACTGCTCTGACTATATCTCTGGACAGACATGAGGCTGACTGCGACACACTGCCCTCGGAGGGAGTGTGACAGGACTGACATCGCCTTTGTTTGTAAGGCCTATAATGCGTCTGCGTCAGGTCCGGGAATGCATTGGCGGTGCTTTCCTCTGCTACTGAGGTGACTGTATACGCACACTGTCCTCGGAGCAGGTGACCGTACTGATCGGCCATGTGTAAGGCCTATATGCGTGTGCTCGGTCCGGAAATGTCATGGCGCTTTAGCTGCAGAAATAAGACGTTGGTGAGTGACTCAGGACATAAGTACCATATGTGCGTCGCGTGTCTGCTCTGCTTGCAGGCAGATCTGCGTGACGTGGGCCTGCCCTTGTCTGGGCGGTCTGGAGGTTGCAGGCTGATATCTGCCTGTCACTGCAGCCTCTGTCCCTGAGGGTGTGACGGTCCAGTGCTTCTAATATGCCAGTAGCTGCCAGCGCGGTGTCCATTCCGACTCCAGTCCGTGCTCTGGTAAAGCTCAGAAGTCTGTGCGTGCTCGCGAGGGTGTAAAAAGGTTAATTTCATCCACCCACAGCTGGAACGGCAAGTAGTCAGCACACACATACACGTATCTGGAGACGTCAGGAACCCTGGTCGGGTAACACACGCCGGGGTTTCAGCGGGCAAGTTCCGGCCCGGCCTGGGCACTATAAGGGGGAACGTCTACCCCGGCCAGTGGCAAATAGGACAGCCCAACGCGGGCGCCCCCCCAGGGGTCCAAGGACTCGTGGGGGCCGTAAGTAGGATACGGGGGGTCAGCTGCAGAGGTTCACTCGCAGCTACGCCTGGATGGCTGGAGAGAGGGAGACTTTCAGACCCTTGGGTGTTGGACACAATTTTTAAGGGGTGTACAGACTCCAGTTTTGGCGGCGGCCTCCACCCTTTTCGGGGTTCCATCCGACCACAGTCAAGGACCGCAAGTCCAGGCAAACATTTAGCAGAAGAACCGGCGACACTACTGTGCAGAAAGGCCGCCATAAACAAGGGTGAGCACCAGCGAACAGCAAGCTGGCTTTTATTCAATATATTTCCTGGTCCCCAAAAAGGACGGTGGGCTACGCCCCATTTTAGACCTGTGCCGCTTGAACGCGCACTTGAAAACCCTGACCTTCAAAATGCTCCAGACAAAGCATGTCCTAGAGTCAAATAGAGCCGGGCGAGTGGTTCACTACGATCGGATTTAAAAGATGCTTACTTCCACGTCCCAATTTGTCAAGAACATCAGCTGTTCCTCCGTTTCGCCTTTCAGGGACAAGCCTATCAATTCCAGGTCCTTCCATTCGGCCTCTCCCTGTCCCTGAGGGTGTTCGCCAGGGTAGTGGCGGCTGCCTGGCACCCGGTCAGAGGAGGGTTTAAGGATTATGCCCTACCTCGACGACCTGGCTCGTTATGTGGCCCATCCCGCGCAGCAGGTTGTGGAGGATACAAAGTCAGTATTGTCCCACATTCGGTCTCTCGGCTTCCAAGTCAACTCGAAAAAGAGCAACCTGAATCCAAGACAGGAAACATCCTTTTTGGGACTCTCTCACCTCAATCTCTCACCCCTCAGAGAGTAGCCGGGATCCAGGCAACCCTCCGTGCTTTTCGCCAGAACAGGCGTATAGAGCTGCTTTACGTTCAGAGGATGTTGGGGTTTGATGTCTGCTGCAAGCAGTGGTGGTCCCACTGGGCCTTCTAAGGGCCCGACCATTGCAGTGTTGGCTGAATGCTTTCGGCCTTCACCCACGGAGGTACAAGCACAGAAAGCTCAGGGTGACCCAATTATTGTTTGCAAGCCTTGCTACCCTGGCGGAACGTCAGCTGGTTGACACAGGGAGTTCCTCTGGGAAGGGTACCTTCCAGGCGGACGCTAGTGTCTACAGATGCCTCCCAGACGGGCTGGGGAGCAGTCTGGGAGGGTCGGACGGTGAGAGGCCGTTGGGAACACCCGTGGGACAAAAAACACATCAATGTCCTGGAGCTCAGAGCAATACACCTTGGCCTGAGAGCACTTCTTCCCTTTATACAGGGCAAGCATGTGCTAGTACTTACGGACAATCGCTCAGCCGTCTATTACGTCAATCACCAGGGGGCACAAGATCTCGGCGTTGCCTCAAGACCGCCCAGGACTCCTCTTTTGGGCAATTCCACGCCTGACCTCATTAAGAGCAGTTCATATTCCTGGGTGCGCTGAACCAAGCAGCAGATCTCCTCTCCAGGTCAGGACCCCTCCGGGGGAGTGGAGGCTGCACGCAGAGGTTTGTCGCAAAATTTGTGGCACGCTTTGGCGTGTAGCCAGGTGGATCTCTTTGCATCGAGGAGAGACACCCACTGCCAAATGTGGTTCTCCCTGAAGCTTATCGGCCACTGGGCTGGATGCACTGTCTCACGAGTGGCCGGGAGGATTGTTGTACGCTTTCCCTCCAATACCCCTTGGTTCGGCTGGTACTCGAGAGAATACGCCAGGCTCTACCGAGTGCTGTTAGTTGGCTCCACGCTGGCCAGCGAGACATTGGTTTCCGCGCCTCCTGCGTCTTGTTCACACAGCCAACCTGGCCTCTGCAGTCAGGGCAGACCTTCTCTCGCAGGTGGGGGGTCGAATTTGACATCCCAGGACCGGCTGTCCTGCAGCCTGTGGGCCTGGCCCCTCTCAGCCCCTGCCATCAAAAGGTTGAGTGAGGGCTGTGTTGGAGACCATAAGTAATGCTAGAGCACCCTCACTCGGGCAAATTACAGCAGCAGATGGAGGTTTATTCTCTTTTATGTGCTAAGACAGGGTCTTTGACCCAAAGACCTGCCTAGTGGAAGTGGTACTCCATTTCCTCCAGTCTCTCTTGGACACTAGGAGGGCAGCCAGCACCTTAAGGGTTTATGCAGCCGCGATCTCGGCATTCCATGATTTGATCGGGCCTGTCTATTGGGAAACACCGTATGGTGTCACAATTTTTAAAAGGTGCAAACCGTCTACGTCCAGGCAGGTGTTTGAGGGCCCCATCTTGGGACCTTCCCCTGGTATTGAGGTCTTTGACCACCAGCCCCATTACGAGCCGTTGGGGCAGAACTGATTCTTAAGATTTTTAAACACAGAAGACAGTGGTTTTTATGGCCTTGTGCTCTCAACTACCAGAGGGTAGAGCGAGCTGACACCACTCTCTGTGGAGTATTGAGTGCATGAGGTGGAAGCCTGAAGATGCAGCGGTGTGTCCGCTTTGGCCGAATCCATTCTTCCTCCCAAAGTGCTAAATCCTCAGTCAATTAATAGGGCTATTGAGCTGGAGGCATTTTTACCCTGAGCCAGCCTGTCAGGCAGGGGTGGTCTCTTCACACATTATGGCCAGTCAGAGCTTTGAGGGCCTATGTGGATCATACACAGCAGCTGAGACGTGACCACACTCAGCTTTTTGTATGCTATGGAGCTAGGCAGTTGGGTCACCCAGTCTCGAAACAGCGCGTGTCCCACTGGTTAGTGGACACTATTGCCCAAACTTATGCCGGGAAGGGTTTCCCAGTTCCCGAGGGCCTGGTGGCTCACTCCACACGAAGCATGGCCACCTCATGGGCAGCTATGAAAGGGGTTGCTCTTGCGGACATTTGTGCGGCAGCATCCTGGAGTACTCCATGTACTTTCGCCAGGTTTTATAGAATCAATGTGACATCCACACGCGGTCGGCGCCACTGTTCTCATGACGGCTGCCAACACAGAAGTAGTGAAGGGGGATCCTCGGTTCCTTCGCCGACATTTCTGGTTTACTAATATCCGTAGTAAGACCGTGGTGACGGTCAGAGAGAGGTCGAAATAGATCGTAAGTTATGACCATAACTATGGATCTATGAGACCGAACGATGACCGTCACCCTCCTTTGTCGCTCGGAACAAACCGAAGCGTTCCAGGCAAGGAGGAAGAGCCATGTCCTTGCATCCGCTTTATGCGGCAGGACTGCCTCCAATCAGTCACAGGTGACAATTGTGATATAAGGGTCTCGCGACAAGTAGTTGAATGGCATCATTCGTATTAAGACCGTGGTGACGGTAATCGTTCGGTCTCAAAGATCCATAGTTATGGTCATAACTTACGTTCTGTACTGCTTAGAAATTATTTTTTATGAAGCTTGTTCATATGCTATTTCCCATGATGATGAATTAACATTTAGTTGCTGTGAGTTGTGAAGATTATACAAATAGATCCGCTGAATCAGAATATTCATTTCCCATGATGATCAATTAACATTTCATTGCTGTGAGTTGTGAAGATTCTGCAAATAAATATTAAATCCGCTGAATCAGAATACTCTATAAAATCTTTAGTGATGGATTGTAACTGCCCTCACTAAAGTACTGAACAAAAAGTAAAACTTGGAGGTACTTGTATTTAATTTGAGTATTTAATTAAACCGAGTTATCTTGAAAATACATTTGTGTCTAATAAACTGTTATATTTATAATACCCGTCAATATTCGGGGGTGTCCTCATCCCCAGATTGTTGCGCAACACCTATCAAAATGTTCTCAATATGCAGTAGTTCTAGGCCATAACATTACAATATTTCATCGATGCAAGCCAAGGCAATCAGTCTACATCTACAGCCTACATGACAACACAATCACACAAATGCACGCACACACTTTACATTCATGATAAGCGATATATAGTATTCGTAAAGCAACACTGATCGGATCCTGCATTGGCTAAAGTTATTTGGATGCATGTTGTTTTATAACAAGGAGAGGCAAAGTTGTGCATTACAATGCAAACACGACAATAATTGGCACCAATCTGGTACACTTAAAAGAGCAATCAACTGAATAAATGTCAGGTATATAGCCTATCAGATATGGGCACACCAACAGTGCACTTGCAAATGAGAGCCTGCAGTATGACCGATCGTGACATTATGTAACCATCCATCTACAGCCAATACGATCAGACAGATACATCATTGAATACACAAACAAAGCCCACAACAAGCCAAACATCACCACGGCAGGTGGGCAGGGTAAGGACTCTAAGGACGGTCAGTGGACCCCGACACACGTCACCTCGTCTCCCAGTCAGTTGGTGGATCTAGAGGCTTTTTTGATGACTTTCCTGCAAAGTCACATTCATGTGTGTGTTTGTGTGTTAATGTCTGTGTAGGTGTGCGTTAATGTTGGTGTGTGTGTTTGCGTGTGTGTGTGTGTGTGTGTGTTGTGTGTTGTGTGTTGTGTGTGTGTGTTGTGGTGTGTGTGTGTTGGTGTGTGTGTGTGGTGTGTGTGTGGTGTAGGAATGTATATCTGGAGGCTATTCTGTCCCCGTGTGGCTTCAGGCCTCCGACGGCAAGAACCACAATCACTGGGGTGTTCTTCAAGGTCAGAACCTCACAACACACACACACACACACGCACAAACATACACACACAAATACATGCAAACACACACACACACACACACCACACACACACGACACACACACACACCACACCACACACACACCACACACACACACACACACACACACACACACTTACCAATAAAACATCCACAAGCAGATAAGATATGATCAACTTTTATGAATCCACACGGCGGGGAATCATTTGTTATTTGCAGCTCAAGAGTCAAAAGTACAGCGAGAGAAGAGATTAGGGGAACAATACAAATTCCAAAAAAAATACGTATAATATATGTGTTTCTCTCCGTCTCTCTATATGTGTCTGTCTGTCTGTCTGTCTGTCTGTCTGTCTGTCTGTCTGTCTGTCTGTCTGTCTGTCTGTCTGTCTGTCTGTCTGTCTGTCTGTCTGTCTGTCTGTCTGTCTGTCTGTCTGTCTGTCTTGTGTGTGTGGATCTGGAGGCTAGTCTGTCCCCGCGTGGCTTCAGGCCTCCAACCGCAAGAAAAACAGGAACCTCTATCGCTGGGGTGGTCTTCAAGGTCAGGAACCCCCAACACACACACACACACACACACACACACACACACCACACACCACACACACACACACACACACACACACACACACACAACACACACACACACACACACAGGGAATGTTTGAATCCAAACCGTTTTCCATTGGAACCCAATGTGAGTTCTGTTCCGTTCCTGGACAGGAGGTTCCATATAAAAACGCCCTCAACACAGTGAAACTAGTTATTGATGTTCTGACCCATATTACTTATTCAGACACGTTGTCTCTCTGAGATCAATATCTATCTTACAGCAGGAACCTGGAAACAATCAACCTGGACTGGTAACCGATTCATTTAGAATATATTAATACTGTGAGAATATATGACCATTAATCTTAAGAGAACACGACATTTAGCAAACTGTACCTTAGCTTCTCTGTGGTGAAAGTGTGTGCTGTCCCGTGTTGTATGGAAATATATAAAGCACAAAAGGATTGGAAAGTTAAGATCAGCTGAAGGAAGAGTTTCAGGTGTTCGCCAAACACAAAGTAAGTGTTCAGAACGGAGACAGAGGAGTGAACACGGTTCTAAAGGTTCTGAGTACAGACTGAGCTGCTGTGGCTCTCCTCAGTGAAGACAGATGGAATGAGGAAGGGAGGCTTTTGAACGACAGCTAACTACACCCTGAACCTCAATGATGGTCAGGGCTGGGCTTCACCAGAACACACCCATAACTGTATCAAGACAGAGCAAAGGTTTGAGGAGGTCCATATAAAGCTATAAAACGACTAGACCCAGTCACGATGGTTGAGGTTACAAACAGTGGAACTAAAAGTTACGTCAAGGGTATTAAGTTCTGCTGTAACTTTGTATCGTCTGCAGTGATTATCATGTGGACTCCCAACGTATCAAATATCAATCGGAAAAAAAGCTAAAGAAAGACTTTTTATCACTTTTGAAGGAGAAGAAAATGATTACAGACTATTCAGTTAGGAAACAGACAAGACAACAAACCAAACAAACATAGAAAAGAGATCTTATCTCGCTGTCCAGAAATCCTCAGATCAGACAGACCTGTAGAAGAGTCTAGAGCTGCCATATCAGATCAGCAACTAACTTAAGCCATTAATCATCATTAACTACCTAGATGATTACTGGTTGACCTGTAACCTGTACCTGTACACACACACACACACACACACACCACACACAACACACACACACACCACACACACAACACCACACACACACACACACCACACACACACACACACACACGGTTTATGGATGTCCACTGTCTGAAAAAAGTGCAAAGTGTTCCAACTGTGGGGAATGAGGACATTTTCTGGGGTTTGCAGACTGGTAACAAACCACTGTCTGGACCAGGGGCCTCATGTACAAAGACTTGCGTGGATTTTATACTGAAACTTGGCGTACGCCAAAACCCAGAAACTGTCTTATGCACAAATAAATTCAGATGTATCAAAGTGTGCGAACGCATGGATCCAAGCACGTTTCTTTTGTACATCTCAATCAACGTGGAATTGAGCGCACATGGCCGAGGTGCCAACTCTCTCCTCCCTGTCCAACGCCTCTCATTTAAATATGCAATTTTATTTAAATAGGCCTCTGGACCTGAGATTCACCTCTTAATCCGATCACCTGGCACCATGAACAGAGGCAAAAAACGAAACTTCACGGAGCTCGAGATTTTGCTCCACGAGGTAGAAATGCGCATGCATATGCTATTTGGAACCCTGTCAACAGGGATAAATACCAAAACAAAGAGAAGTGAGTGGGAGCGTGTTTGCGAGGCCGTCAATGCAGTGGGGTCTCAGCAGCGCACACACTGTGCACAGCGCACAAAAAGTGGTCAGACCTCAAGGTGGAGGTGAAGCGGAGGGTTTCTGCCCACCGCCGAAGCGTGACCGCAAACAGGTGGGGGGACCGGCAGTGGGGGAACTCTCCCCTTCGATTTGAGAGTGGCCGGCTTTTGGTCGGTGACACAGCTCTCACCGGGAGTGGGTGGGAGCCCATTGAAGGGGACACCGATCATCCCCAAGGTAAATATGCTGAAGTCCATAAATTGCGTAGTAATTTATACTGGCTGCTTACAATCCACATAAGTCCTGCGTAAAGATGCCAGGATATTAAAGGCTTTGACTCGTGTTTATTAATTGAAATTTTTTATTTTTGAATAGACAAGCAAGGAGAGGGCACGGACAACCCCTGGCTCCTGGCTGTGTGGCGCTCTAGGACCGGCCGCAGCTCTGCGCACAGCTCCAGTAATACTGGCCTGGGGAAAACGAAATTCGGCTCATGAGCACAATCATCATCATTTGAGAGTAAGTCCTCGCGTTCCCTAAATATACGTTCCCTTCAGATTTGACCATTTGCGATGTCCTCTAACAACGCTAACGCTGCCATTTTTAAACAAATTTTCTTCATCCATTGGCGCATGCTTTTATAGCCACCCATATTAATTGCAGGTTATGTGTGTTAATTGTTTCATGTAGTGTGTCTCTGATGTGCAAATCACTCTGAGTCTTTGTTTTCAAATTTTTTCCTAGTTTCCCAGCGTCACCTCTAAGTGTCACCAAAGGAACAATAGCTGTAGAAACGTGCGTACGACAGCTCTGGAGCTGGCGTGGGGACCGCACATTTTTACGGTCATTTCACGTTTTGTACATCGAAACGTGAGCGTGGAAAAGGACGTACGCCACGTTTCTGTGCGTACGCAACTTTAGTACATGAGGCCCCAGAGCTCTACTGGTAACAAACCACTGTCTGGACCAGAGCTCTACTGGTAACAAAACCACTGTCTGGACCAGAGCTTCTACTGGTAACAAACCACTGTCTGGACCAGAGCTCTGACTTGACTTATAGGTTAAGGTTAACTAGTTGAGGCTATAGTTAGAGTCAAACACTGCCTGTTGTATGAATGGATTCCACGGTCACAGACAGTGCTATTGTTGTCAATTGTTTGAAGACATGCTGATTGTCTCAGTAGAAGTGATGGTCTTTTTGCTCTTGCATGTCTCCTCTTTATGTTAACCCATATGTGTGGTATAGGGATTTGTTTTATTTGATTATGTATGGCTCATCATACACATGTAGCACACGTTACATATTATGTCTCTTTTAAACCAGTTTAATTAATAAATTCACAAGTTGACTTAAATCACTGAGTACCTCACTGATCTACAAATGATATACCTGTAATGGTTGAGCCGTAAATTATTGCCATCTTTTTGAATGCCATTAGAATAGGTGAGTCCAAGTCCATGCCCACACACACACACACACACACACACACACACACACACACACACACACACACACACACACACACACACACACACACACACACACACACACACACACACACACACACACACACGATGCAAAGGAATTGTCTCCTACAGTCATAGATATTAGTTATTCATTAGGTCATCTTACAACTGGGCTCAATAGTCTGTGATATTAGTTAATAATTGTCTTAAGGTTATCTTATAACTGGGTAAAATTGTCAGAGATATTAGTTATTCATTAACTTGCTGCTATGGGGTTGTTGAACAGATAAGGCCTTTGGTAACCACAAAGAGGTCTTCTTAATAGGACTAGTTGTTATAGATCCCAAAGTAAATTAATCAGCACAGCAGTTGAGGTCCTTTTGGGTGGGTGGGTTGGACTTAGGGCTATGTATGGCCTTGCCACGTCCAGCTCGACCAGCTCGACACATCATCAGTTGTGTGCCCCAGCTTCATCAGGTGTTTCGGCCACTTAACACAATACACCGTTGGCCCACCACAGGCTGATCAGACCTGGGTGAGTGTCAAGCGGCGGCACCGCACGGTCACTTGGCAGCCCATGTTGCGTCCCTGCGTTTCAGCCACAGCCAGTGACTGCTCCGCTCTGCTGCAGTGGCAAGTTCTTTGATTGGCCTCCGTTGGGCCTGTCCTCTGATCCCCACCTCCTTCAGGAGCCTTGGGGTGGACCTTGCTACAAAGCCTCTGCAGCCGACCTCCACTCCACTCGCCCCTCTGCTTCAGTTGCTAAGTTGGCATACCGCAGCCTCTTCCGTTCAAATGCCTCATCGATGGCATCCTCCCACGGGACAGTCAGCTCAACGATGAAAACATGCCGGCAGGATTTCGACCAGAGGACCAGGTCTGGTCGCAGATTGGTTGCTGCAATTTCGGGTGGAAAGGTGAGCCTCTGGTCTGGTTGAGGTCCACCCGCATTTCTCCCATCCCGGGCTGCGCTCAATGGGCCAGATTCCGGGGGAGAATGACTTTGGTCCGCCGTTTCTCCCCTTCCCGGACAAAACATTTTCTGTGGGACGGGTAGACTGGGGCGTTTAGAGGCATGGCATTGGGTGGATACACTCTTGTGTGCTTCCTCAAGTTCGGCAGCCAAACACTTTAAGACCTGGTTGTGGCGCCAGGTGTATCTTCCTTGGGTCAGGCTGGCTTTGCACCAAGATGTGTTTGAGGGTTGCTGAGGCTGCACAATGGTGACAGGCTGGGTCCTCTCCATACCAAAGATGAAGGTTGGTTGGAGAAGGCAGGACATCATATGTGGCTCTTATGATGAAACTCAACCTGTTAGACTCCATGCTCCACAACTCGTTCCAGGTGATTATCCTCCTCTCCACACCCTCCCACTTCATCCAGCGGCCTTGCTGAGCTTGGGAGACTGCTTTGGCACACCTAGCTGCTTCCTCCTGGTGGCGCACCTCCTCCACTACCATGTGCCGCCGTTCGGTTGGAGTAGCCTTTTGCCATGTGGGTGTTGTTGCTTCCAAACCAAGGCCCCCTCTGCCATGTTGGACGTGCCCCACTATATCCCGGTGTCTGAGGGCGGTCTTTGCAACTGCAACTGCTGCAGATGGCTTCCATTTCCTCCCCGTTGCTAGGGTTGGAGCAGCACCTCTGACGAAAGGATCTCGGGATTCTGTGAGGGTCAACTCCAGCCTTGTTTTGGCACATTTGTACTCCTCCACCATGCTTGAGATTGGTAGGGAGAGGGCTCCGTTGCCATACAGGCCAATGCTACTAAAGCATTTTGGCAGTCCAAGCCACTTCCTCGCCTGTGCATTCACCAGTCTCTCTAGTCGATTGGCGTGGGATAAGGTGACTTCATAGACGGAGATTGGCCACATAAGACGGGGCAGCAGTCCAAACTGAAAGCACCACAGCTTTAATTTCCCGGGAGAGCAGTGTTGTAACTCGCTTTAACCCGGGGAGAGCAGTGTTGTTAATCTGCTTGAGGCCCGTGATGGTATTCTGCCTGAGTTGTTCCACCTGCTTCGAGTCTTTAAGTTCTGCACTATACCAGCGGCCAAGGCTTTTGATTGGCTTCTCCAGAACTGTTGGTATTGGCTCGCCGTTGACGTGGAACCTCTCATTTGCAAGCTGGCCTTTGACAATGTAGATACTGCGAGATTTGCTGGATTTTATCTCCATTCGTGCCCATTTGATATTTCCTTGGAGTTTATCCAGCAGTCGCTTGGTGCATGCACTTGTTGTTGTAATTGTCGTCATGTCATCCATGTACGCCCTGATTGGAGGAAGGCGCAGCCCGCTCTTCAAACGCTCCCCTCCAACCACCCATCGCGATGCGCGAATGATGAGCTCCATTGCCATGGTAAACGCCAGTGGGGAGATGGTGCAGCCCGCCATTATGCCTGTCTCCAGGTGCTGCCAGGCAGTTGTACTAGCCTGTGCTGTGACACAGAACTGGAGGTCCCGGAAGTAGGCTTTGACCAGCCTGGTGATGTCCTCTGGGACTTGGAAGAAGTTGAACGCGGTCCACAAAAACTCATGAGGCACCGACCCGAAGGCATTGGCAAGATCTAAAAAAAAACACATGTAGGTCTTTCTTCACCTTCTTGGCCATCTGTACTTGGTGCCAGATGACATTTGCGTGTTCCAGACATCCTGAGAAACCACTTATCCCTGCCTTCTGCACTGAGGTGTCAACAAAGTTGTTCTTCTGCAGGAATGCTGAGAGCCTCTGGGCCACAACACTGAAGAAAATCTTTCCTTCCACATTCAGAAGACTGATCTGGCGGAATTGGTCGATGGTTGAGGAGTTCTTCTCTTTAGGAATCAAGATCCCTCCTGCCCTTCGCCATGCCTTTGGTATGCTTCCCTTCTCCCATGCCACTTTCATCAGCTTCCAGAGGTATTCAAGATGCCCGGCGTGTTCTTATAGAGCCTATATAGAATGCCGTTGGGCCCAGGGGCTGAGGCTGTTCTTGCCCGCTTCACTGTGCTCTCAACTTCACTCCATGTAGGGGGCCTTGTTTCCATATGGTGCTCAGGTGGCTGGATTGGTGGCATGTCATCCGGAATGCTGACCGGCACATGCCTCTCTTTGTCCGAGTAGGTCTTCCTCAGGTGCTCCTCTAGTTCCCTTATGGGTGCTTTGAGGGTCCCAGTTTTCTCCTTGACAAAGAGGTCTTTAGCGAACTTGTAGGGATCTCTATAGAAGGCAGTCCTTGTTCGTTCCTTCTTATGTTGCTTTCTCAAGCATTCTGCACGTCGCAGTGTTGCCAGGCGCTGCTTGATGTCACCCTGCAGTGCTTCAAGTCCTTTTCTTTCCCCTTCTGTTGCCTTCTTCCACTGTTTCCTCAGGCACCTTCTTTCCTTCACCAGTCTCTCGATTTCCTGCTGCCTCCTGGACTTCAGAAGGGCTGATGACTCCTTCTGTGTCCTCTGGTGCTGCCTTTTCACCCTAAACCTCTCTGCTCCATAGCTGTAGATCACATCTCCGATCCTGTCCAGCTTTCTTCCCACACACCCCTTCAGACCTTCTAAGAGATGGACAAGGTCTGTGTCTGTGGGTTCCCACTCCTGTTTCTGGCAGGATTTAGGCCACAATATCTGAGGCTTACGTCCATCTATCTTCCTCTCTACTGCAGTCTGTGGCTGAGTGGGCTCTGGACCGAGGTCCGTTGGTGGATTGGTGCTTGGTTGGGCTTCGTCTGGGGTTCTGATACCCTTGTGAACTGTGGTGAGTATCCTGCCACTGGGCTTCACTCGACTGATTTGCCCTACCTCTAAGGAAGCAGTGGTCAATGCGAGGCCCCTCGCTTCGCTCTCTCAAGCACTTTTTCCTACCCTGATGGATCTTTAGCCCCTTTTCTGATGTTATCTTTTTCCAGCCACAGATGCAGCTTTGTAACTTATGTCCTGCCAGTGCTGTTGCTCCTTCAACTTCCATGCTGATCATTTCATTCGTTGTCGTTTCCATTGCAAGGTCCGATGAGTATTCTTCCACCCCTGCTCTCGCAGACTCAAAGGGTATTTTTCCTTTAGAAATGTTCGTAGCAAATAGTTGGGTGGATCCAAATCACTGTAAGGTGAAAGGCTCCTGCCAGCATGGGTAGCTAGCCCATGCCAGCCCCGATGGGGTCTATTTCCCTCCTGTCAGCAGTCTCTCCAGGCTGTCACCAGGTCTTTCCCAGGTTGTCATCTGCCCTTTCGCAGCGGTCACTGGTTTTG